>JANSJX010000139.1:0-65000 GCA_026168455.1 Theocolax elegans
AACAAAAACTTAGTAGATGTTCTCGCCGTCCAGGCAAAGATCTATTATTTTGTTATTTGCGGCCTATGTAAGGATGTGTGCGACGTCTCGCTCGTATAATAATCGAATTTATTGCCTGAAATGCCACTTGCATTGTCTGATGATCCTTCGGCGGTTCAGACTGATCTTCTTTAAAATCGATTGTGGCTTCCAGGACTTCTTTGGGGATATATTTCTTATCCTGGATGATGAAGGTATTAGTATCCTGCTCCTTTTAAAAACAAAATTTCTTACCTTGAATTTCGTGGGCCGGCGACGAGTCTTATAATATTTGGTTTACCACGCCTTCTTGACGATGGTGCATTCGTGACAGTTACTAGAGCTTTCCATATAGTATAGTGCATTATTAAACATTTTTGAAACATTTATATTCCGTCGAAATGTTATAAAATCGTTTTTAAAGCGTTCTGTATTGATTGGGCTTTCACACCAGTCTAAATGCCGCCGGTGCTCAAACTGCTGCTGAGCAAGCCAATCTTGCTATCAACGGTCTATATTCGGCTATTCAATTTGACTTCCGTAGTTCAGCATGACCAGGTTGCATCCAGTAGAACTTTACATACAGTGTTAAGTATAAAGATGAGGTTGAGTTGTGGAATAATAAACTCTCTATCTTGAGGTATTCATCGAGGAATTTACTTTTAAACTCTTAAACTCTTAATCTCGTTGTCCGAACCCAAAATTTCGTGAGTACAAAATCAAATAAGTACTCGCTTAAGAAAGTCAAGAGTAATCGTTCTCACTTTTGCCTTTCGGCTTCAATCCAGAGCGTGAATAAATCCTATAATACTAGGATATATTCATATTTGTTGCTAGATTGGAAGTGGGCCTGTTATATCTCTTGCTACCACCAACCAAGGTCTGTCTATTTGACCAGGGTTGCAAATATTAAATCAATTTTATTTTTAATTCATGCTTAATTAAAAAATCATGCTGAATTTGTAATTAAAATTAATTTAATTAAACATAATCTAATTAAAACCTTCAGAATTGCCCTGCGGAAACGTAGGGAGGCACAAAGAGTCAGAAATACTAAAATATTTGCAGTTGTAGCGAGAAAGTAAGATAAAAATCAAGAATCGGTTTTAAGTTTTGAACTGTTGTACTTTCATCGCAAATATCTCGGAAAGGAACGAAAATTTTGCGTTTTCTCAGTACGTACCAAACCTTCAGAATTGTCCTGCGGAAATGTAGCGAGAAAGTAGGATAAATACTAGGAATTAAAATAAAGAATTTTAAATAAATTTTTGTAATAAACAACTTCAAGTAAACTGGTAATACTTTAAACATACTTCAAGTTAAACATTCAAAAAATAATTCTTCCATAATAAATAAAAAGAAATATCAGAAAAAGATTTTTCTCTATATAGGTGAATATAATAAATTAATATAATAAATAAATAATAATATTAATATAATATAATAAATAATATCTCTATATAGTTGAATATAATAAATTAATAATAGTAATATATATTTTAACAATAATTTATTTAAATATTATTTAAATATATGGTAAACAAGTAGCGTCAAAAATGTTATAATTAAAAGTGTAGATATGAATATTACAGAAAAAACAAAAAAAAATACAGTTGCCAATTAAATTGCACATTGCAATAGGTTGTTTTTTTGAAATATGAGATTATTTGATATCTTGTAACAAAATGTAACAACATTTTTAATAACTTTATTTTCTTTTAGTTACAAATATAAATTGTTATATTAACAAATTTTTATTTATTCTCAAATATCTAACTATTATGTTACTATAAAAATTTAATTAGAAAACTAGTTAGTATAATTTATAATCAGTTACAAAACAAATTTTTATAAAAAAATTACTTCTAGTTTAACTCCTTCTAATACAAAAGTAGAATGTAAATAGATAATTAACCTATCAGACACTTTCGATCAAGTAGATACCATTAACAAAGCAGCTATGATCCAGAATTTTGTGATTGCAATCTTAAAAAATCAGCGTAGCAATTTTAAAAATATAGTAAATTGAAAGTCGTAATTGTTCACTGACTTATTATTAACATTTATTTGCTAGTCAAATACATGGTTATTAAAAATTGCAGAAAAAAACGCGAAATTAAACATTTGTGTTCTAATAGTTCTTATTTCTCATGCTAGGTGGTGACGACGTCGTTTTTGAAAATCCACAAACGAATTACCTTCATTAAATTCTTACATTTGTATAATTGTTTTATTATGAAGAGAAGGTGCAATATGAAAAATGAACCTGCGCAACGTGTTACACGATCGTGCAGTGGTGGCAGCAAACTTCTAGAGGGTGTTCCTTTACAAGCTCCTCACGCTCTTAGAAGAGCCATCGCTGTACCTGATCTTAACGCAATGTTGCGCAGGTTTAATAGATTATATTTTAACGAAGAAATTTTAGGATATACGTCTCGCTGGATAAACGGGCAAACACGGTCTTTGGGTCTCTGCAACAAAAACACGCGGGAGTTGAAGCTTAGTAGGCCAATACTCTCGCTGTTGCCGTTCAGAGAGACCGAAGAAACCCTATTGCACGAAATGGTCCATGCTTGGTTGTACATCCATGGCAGGCACTCCGTCGACCATGACGGTCATGACGGAGCGTTTGCCTCCAAAATTGATGAAATAAATCGGGTTGGAGGGTACAAGGTGACGATTGACCACGATGCGGCTCTAGCGGTAATCAAAAAGTATCGCTGGAAATGCTTGGGGTGCAGTCTCCTTCGTACCTTCACTCGAAATATTCAACCAAGTATGGACCATCCGTCAGGGTTCCATGATTGCTCGAATACCCAGCGAGTCAACAAAATATCTTGGAGGAAGTTAAGGTAAGGGGACACAAGGAAACAAAGCACCCCAACGTGAGAGGCAAGGGGACTCACGGAAATAAAGCACCCCAAAGGGATCAAATTTTCGCCACATCCACGCTGTTTATTCTGGGTCATGCTAAGAGCGAAAACTAATATATTTTTTCATAATACATCAGCGATAAAAATGCATGCAATGCATATTTATTACATTTTTGGATATCATTTTTGGACTAAAATACTACAAGTAATAAAGTTGACATAGGAATGCAATTTTCAAGGTCAAGGATGTCCCCTGAACATATTTTGATATTTTCTTCGTATTCAGCGTATCGAAATACGTCTACAAGCATTCCTAACTCGCCAAATTAAAATTTTAACATTGGACTTTACGTTCCAGACGGGACTGGTCGATAATGACCACCATATTAGACAGGCACTTCACGTGACATGAGTTTTCCTTTTATGCACAAATATTGAGTAAAAAAAAGTCGAATTTCAATGTCAAAATCCCAGTCTTTAAAAAGATAAAGTACAACGGTTCAAAACTTAAAACCGATTCTTGATTTTTATCTTACTTTCTCGCTACAACTGCAAATATTTCAGTATTTCCGACTCTTTATGCCTCCCTACGTTTCCGCAGGGCAATTCTGAAGGTTTGGTACCTACGGAGAAAACGCAAAATTCTCGTTTTTTTCCGAGATATTTGCGATTAAAGTACAACGGTTCAAAACTAAAAACCGATTCTTGATTTTTATCATACTTTCTCGCTACAACTGCAAATATTTCAGTATTTCCGACTCTTTATGCCTCCCTACGTTTCCGCAGGGCATTTCTGAAGGTTTGGTATCTACGGAGAAAACGCAAAATTCTCGTTTCTTTCCGAGATATCTTATCTTATATTATATTAAAGTGGATCGACTTTTGGTCTCCGGTTCTCCGGTTCTCCGGTTTTTTAAAAATGCATTTTTATAGTTTCAAAGTTTTATTTTAATTGGACTTTACACTTTTGGGCCTTACATTTTTTGGACCTTACATTTTTGGGCCTTATAAATTTTGGGCCTTACATTATTGGCAACGGAATTGTAAAGTTTTATTTTAATTGGACTTTACAATTTTAGGCCTTACAATTTGAGCCTTACATTTTTGTCCTCATAAATTATGGGCCTTACATTTTTGGGACTTATAAATTTGGACCTTACATTTTTGGGCCTTATAAATTTTGGGCCTTATAAATTTTGGGCCTTACGTTTTTGGGCCTTATAAATTTTGGGTCTTACATTTTTGGGCCTTATAGTTTTTTTAAACAAATAGATATCAACTACTATGTCGATATTATTACCAAAAAATTATCTTAATAACAATAATTAAAATAACATTTGATTACGTAATTAAAATTAATAAAATTTCAACACTGGAACATACAATAAATCAAATTAATTTTCATTGTTTATTTTACAAACTTATTTTTGCAAAAATTTCAAATTACAATTATTATGTTATTAAATTAAATTACAATTATTATGTTACAATTGTACTCTATTCACTTGTATATTTCATAAGATATATTTTATTTAATATATCGTTTTTATTGTTTATATAATTTATAAATTCAGCAAGTATTCATCGAAATCATCTTTAACAGAAAAATTAAATTATATCATTAAATATTAAATGTATAATTAATTAAACATTAGATAAAATATTCAAATAAATATTACTGTTTTTAAAATGCCATTTAGAAGATTTATATCCAATATGCATATTGTCACATATTATTGATATTATATATGTTATATCTGTAACAAAAACATTTTTATTATTAATTATAAATAAATTGACAAAGTCAAAACTATACCTTTTAACTTAATCATTAAGAAATACTACTGCATTTTTGATTATTTCGATAGTCTTAATAAACTAATCAGGATACTGAAATACAAAAAGACTTATTATATTTCAAACAATGATAATTTAAAATGAAAATAAGATAATTTTATAATATACCTTGTGACTTTAATCGTATGGAATGCCATTAGGAATATAATATTTTATTGATATAATATTAATTGGAATGCTGCTGCCGTTTGTTATTTTTATTCAGCGCTGCATTCATTGGAATGCTGCTGCCCTTTGTTTTTTTTTATTCAGCGCTGCATTTATTGGAATTATGAGTGTCAAACTACTAGCAAAGAATTTGTGCAAATATTGGCCCATTAGATGGAAAGTTTGGCCCTCTTTGTGTAAAGGTTGGCCCAGATTCTTTAAATGTTGGCCCATTTACAGAAAAGATTATTACAACATATTATTATTGCAATATTAAATATTATCAACACAATTAAGTGCGCCTTAATTTCAGAAATTGCATGTGAAAAACAATTTTTTACTGGTTGAAAAATTTATTCCATAATCAATAGAAAATGTTCCTAAATTGGCCAAAAGTGGGGTAAAGTTTGCCAAAACTGGAAAAATGTTCCAAATATTTCAATGTTGGTAAACATCGGCCCACTTTTGGCGCAAGTTGGCCCACTTTTAGCATACTTTGGAGCATTTTCATCGAAAATGTATTTCCACTAGGGTATGTATAATATTAGTGTTTATAAAATATTAAATTTATATTACCTATATTTCATTCATTACATTGAAGCTACTTTCTTATAAACACTGTTTTCTAATAATTTATATTTTATTTTTTTCAGCTTTACAAAAAAATATTAATAAAAAATTTAAAATAATCGTTTAGAAAAATAAAAAAAATTATAATTATTATTAAACAATTGAAACAAATTATTAATATTATTTTTATAATTGTGAATCATTTTGTAAAATAAACCATTTTTATAATGGGTTTGACGGAAATAAAAATATTAGTTGTAAAAACGATTGAACCATATAGCGACGATGCTTCTATGTTAAATGATGAACACATATTAGAATTTAATAACATCCTTAAATCATGTACACCATTCAATATGCAAACAACTCTTTTAGTTCAAAAACAATATAATATTGACTCAGTTCAAATGAATAATGAATACATTCAATTGTTATTTTCTGGAAAATATGAAAAAGGTCATTGGATTTGTATGTATTACAATAATAGAACGATACACATTTATGATAGTTTAAATGCTAAATATTTGCAAAATGAACATAAAGTATACATCAATAGATTATTTCCAGATAGTCAACAATTAAAAATTGTTTTTGAAACAGTGCAATTTCAAACCAATAGTTATGATTGTGGAATTTTCGCGATAGCTTTTGCTGTCTCTATTGTATTTAATTTATGCCCATGCAGTTTAAACTATGATATTTCCCAAATGCGTTCACATTTACTAAAAATATACGAAACACGTAGTATTACGATGTTTCCAATTTTACAAAATATAAACTATAATATTTCAACAATACCAATCAAAAGATACATGATTCATATTTGTTGTATTGATGAAAAAAAATTGAATTTCAATGTAGCAGAAATAAAAATAATAGAATAAAATTTTCAACAGAAATTTAATTCTGAACAACAAACAATAATGAATTTATATAATAAAGATAAAATCATTTCCGTTGATTCTATTACCCCAATGGAAATAGACTATGAAATACCATCTTATAGTTCATTTTATCAAAAAAAAATAAAAATAAACAATTTAATGATATAGAAATAAAACAGCTAAAAATAAAACAGCAAACTATGATAGAAAGGCAAACAATTAGCTGTATCGATATAAAAAATGAACGAGAAAAAGAAGCGTTGCATAAAAAAGAAGCTTATATGAGGAGTAAAGATAGTAATGACGGCAAAATAGAAGAAAAAAATAAAGAGAAAACAGCAAACCATAATGAAAAGACAAAAATAAATAGTGACGAAATAAAAAATGAACGAGAAAAAGAAGCATTACGAAAAAAGAAGCTTATGTAAATAATAAAAATAGCAACGACGGCAAAATAGAAGAAAAAAAAATAAAGAGAAAACAGCAAACCATGATGAAAAGACAAAAAATGAATGGTGACGAAATAAAAAATGAACGAGAAAAAGAAGCATTACGAAAAAAAGAAGCTTATGAAAAAAGTAAAAATAGTAATGACGGCAAAATAGAAGAAAAAAAAAATAAAGAGAAAACAGCAAACCATGATGAAAAGACAAAAAATAAATAGTGACGAAATAAAAAATGAACGAGAAAAAGAAGCATTACAAAAACAACATATTTATTATAATGAAAATACTGATCAATGTAAAAAAATGAAAAGAAAAAATTAAATGGAAAAATATTAAACAAAAGTAGAAAAAATGATATCGATAAATTAGTATAAAACCATTTACAAAAAAATTTAAAAAGACGGATATGTATGAAAAATGACAAAGACATGGAAATACCAATCATATTGCTTAAAAAATTAAAAATTGATGAAGGAAAATTTTTTAACGTATATGATAAACCAATTAATACTAAAAAAGGTATAAATTATAAAGAATTAAATAAACGCATTTTAATTAAAAATGAACAAAATGTAAAATTAGTAAGTAAATCCAAAATAATAGGTCGAATAGCAAATGTAGATTTTGATGAAAAAATAATTATTGAAAACAATTTAGGTTATATGTCTGAAACTTGTAAACATTGTAATACTAAACATTTTGTTTTTGAATATACACTAGGTAAAGAATTTTCTAATTGTTGTCACAAAGGAAACGTAGACTTACCAAAAATGCCTCCCTATCCGGAAGAATTAAAGCAATTAGCTACAGGAATATCGGAAGATAGTATTAATTTTCGCAAAAATATTCGGCTATATAATAATGCGTTAGCTTTTGCAAGCTTTGGAGCTAATTTTGATAAGTTATCTGGTAGTGGACCACAAATTCTTAGAATATGTGGTCAAATATATCGCAATGTTTTTGCTTTACATCCAAATGAAAATGAAGCTCGAAAATATGGGCAATTGTATGTTCTAGATAATGAATTAGCTGCAGCTGAAAGAAAAAGTTTTAAAAATAATTTAGATACAAAATTAGAATTGTCAAGTAAATTAGATAGCTTAATTAGAAATGTTAATCCTTATGTTAAAGCTTATAAAATAATGTATGAGGTAGAAAAAGAAAAATTAGCATATTAGAAGAAAAATTAGATAAAAATATATATATAATGAAGCTACTTGTAATGAAGTTGCAATGGTATTTGTAAGAAAAAATGGACTGCCTACTTCAGAGCGGGATATAGTTATATATTCAAAATATGACAATCCAATTAGTATTCCTTTAATAAGTAAACACACTGATCCAATGACATACCCACTTATTTATCCAAATGGAGGATATGGATGGATGCCTAATATGAAATGCAAATATAAGAAAAACAATATTTCATGTTTGCAATTTTATAATTACAGACTTTCTATGAGAAATGGATTTAATCCATATCTTAATATGGGAAAAGTTCCTCAACAGTTTACAATTGATGCATTTGTAAAAGTTGAACAATCAAGATTATATTTTGTAAAGAAAAACCAAGATATTTTAAGAAGCGATTATTATAAAGGCGTAATGGATTATTTACACAACAAAAAAGAATCTGAAAATATAAAAATTGGAAAAATGTTTATTTTGACATCAAATTTTGTTGGAAGTTAGAGATTCCTAAAACAAAATTACATTGACTCAATGAGTATAGTAAATCGTTACGGAAAACCTGACTTATTTATAACAATGACATTTAATCCAAACTGATAAGAAATAACTGAACATTTAAAAAAATATGAAACTGTAATTGATAGACCAGATTTAGTATTTAAGGTATTTCATCAAAAAATAAAAGAATTTAAAGAATTGGTAATTAAGCAAGGTGTTTTAGGAAATTGTATCGCCTACACTTATGTTATCGAATTTCAAAAACGTGGACTTCCTCACATGCATATGCTATAATTTTTAGATAAAAATTATAAAATTAATACTCCCGAAAAAGTAGATGAACTCATAAACGCAGAAATTCCAAACGAAGATATCTATCCACGGTTGTATAATATTGTAAAACAGTTTATGATTCATGGACCCTGTGGAGAGCAAAACATGAGTTCACCTTGCATGAGTAAAGACACAAAAAAATGTACGAAAAATTTTCCAAAAAAATTTAATAACAAAACTTTTAATTCATCAGGATATCCATTATATATAAGAAGAAATGATATCAAAAAATCAATTATAAAGGTAAATACCACAATAGAATAGCTGATAATCGGTTTGTTGTTTCGTATAATCCTTATTTATTGTTAAAATTTAATTGTCACATTAATGTCGAAGTATGCTGAACAGTCCAATGTATAAAATACTTATTTAAATAGTGTTATAAAGGACATGACTGTGCGAACATAGAAATACGTGACACAGGTATCAGATCAAAAGACAGTTCTAATTTAACTCATGATGAAGATATTGAAAGCAATGAATATAATACTATTAGAATACCCTCTACACGAACTTTTACATACCATAATAAGATTAGCTATTCACAATGAAGATGAACAAGAAGTGTATTTTAAAGAAGGAAAAGAAACAGAAATTTAAAAAAAATGTAGAAACGACATTAACAGCATACTTAAAATTAAATCAAATCGACTCTGATGCACGAAATTATTTATATTCCGAAATACCATTAAATTATGTATTTGATAATAGTTCAAAAACATGGAATAAAAGAAAAAAAAACAAAAAAACCTGTATTAAGCAGAATGTATTTAGTGAATCCAAAGGATCGAAAACGATATTTTATAAGATTATTACTTTTACATGTCAAAGGAGTATCATCATTTCAGGATTTACGTACTGTTGATGATATAATTTATTCTACATTTTATGAAGCTTCTATAGCTAGACATGTGGTTAATGAAGATAAAGAATGGGACAGATGTTTGGAAGAAGCAACACAATTACACTTTCCTACTGCCCTTTGTGAATTATTTGCATATATTTGTATTTTTCACAATCCTATTAATGCAAGAGATTTGTACGAAAAATAGAAACACTTTTTTTACCACCCAAAATATGAACAAACTGCTGATGAAAACCTAGCATTAAACATTATTGATAAGAACCTACAATTGAATAGATATTCTTTAAATAATTTTAATTTACCCGTTATATCTACATTTATAGGAGAGTATGCTGATAAATCAACAACACATAACAAAAGTTGCACATTTACTGAAATAAACGTCAAAGTAAATTCTTTAAAAAATCATAACAAAGACATTTTCGATACTATCGTGCAACATTTAAAAATTGAAGACAAAAAAAGCTTTTTTATTAGATGGACCAGAAGGAAGTGGGAAAAGCTGTTTACTTAATGTTCTAATAGACTATCTTAAATTCTCAAACATTTCATTTTTATGTGTTGCTTGGACAGGGATTGCAGCATTACATAACGGGAAAACAGTACATACAACATTTATAAACTATCACTTAATATCACAGAATGTACTATATGTAATATTAAATCTAATTCAATAGATGGTAAAAATTTAAAAGAAGTTCAAATTATAATATGGGATGAAAAATCTATGACATCGAAATATGCTTTTGAAGCAGTCAATCGCCTATTTCAAGATATATGTAATAATAAAAAAATATTTGGTGGTAAAATGTTGGTTGTTTCAGGCGATTTTAGGCAAACATTACCAGTTATACGACATGGTAGTTATTGAAAATTCAGTTAAAAACAGTTACTTATGGCCGAATTTTATACGTATGACACTAAATGAAAATCCTTCGAGTGACAGATAATGACAATTATTTTAGACAATGGTTATTAAATGTAGGTGAAGGTAAACGTTTAAATATGTATGAAGAAGAAAATGAACTGCTTGAAATCCCTCTTGATTTAATAACAAAAGAAAATGATATCATTGCAGAAATTTTTGGAAACGAAATAAAAATAAATGATAAAGTTATATTAGCCTTCACCAACAACGACGTAATTGAAATAAATAATAAAATTTTGGCTATAATGGAAGGGCAAATTATTGAATACTTAAGTGTAGATACAGCAGAAGATGATAATGGAGAAAACTTAGATGTCATGTTACCTACAGAATTTCTTAATTCCCTTACACCTAATGGACTTCCTCTACATAAATTACAATTAAAAGTAGGTGCAATAGTAATTCTTCTAAGAAATTTAAATGTGAATGAAGGTCTTTGTAATGGAACAAGATTATTAATAATAAAACTTATGAAACATTTAATTAAAGCAGAAATTATAAGCGGAAAAAAAAATTGGAAAATTAGTTTTAATACCAAGAATCACTTTGTCATCATCTAAAGAAGATATACCATTCAACATGCGCAGAAAACAATTTCCCATTCGATCAGGTTTGCAATGACTATTAACAAATCACAAGGACAGTCATACAAACAAGTAGGTATCTATTTACCATCTCCAATTTTTAGCCATGGTCAATTATACGAAGCTCTTTCAAGAGCTAAAAGTAGAAAAAATTTAAAAATATTACTGTTAAACAATGCAAAAATAGAAAATGATACATTAAAAAATAAAATCAAAATTTACACTAACATATAGTGTTTAAAAAAGTATTGTAAATGTGTAGACGAAAATTTATACACATTTTATATAAATTTTATAAATAAATAAAAATGGAAGTATGAAAAAAACATTAAAATATTACAACTATTGAATGATTAAAGTGAATATGCAAAATAATTAATAATTGTTTGCGCTGAAAATCATTAAAATACAATTGAAAATCGGCTGCAACATATCATATTGTAAATGACAAATCATTACATTAGTTATATAAATAAAAAAAAATGAAATATAAGAAAAATCCATTGAAATATTACTACTACTGAATCATTAAAATAAATATGCAAAATAATTGATAATAGCCTGCCGTTCGACAAAACTTACAGACTTCAAAAAAGAATGAGAGTTTCCCAGAATACAACGACCGAAAGTTAATTCTTATAATAACGTATAAACAGGTATTTAAAATTGTTATTTAAAACTTAAATTTGTTAAAATTTTACAATTAGAATTATATTTGCATATATCATGTATAAAATATTTCGACAGAGCCGCCATTTAGATACAATCACTCATCCAACGTGCGTAAAAAATGATTTTCATAACACTCAATTTTATAATAACAATTACTATACAGATTCTATTAAATACCAAAATTTTTAAATATGCATTATAAAAAACCATCACTTTGAAATAATACTACATTCACATACAAATTAAAACCTTCGAGTGACAGATAATGACAATTATTTAGACAATGGTTTATTAATGTAGGTGAAGGTAACTTTAAATATGTATGAAGAAAAAAATGAACTGCTTGAAATCCCTCTTGATTTAATAACAAAAGAAATGTATCATTGCAGAAATTTTTGGAAACGAAATAAAAATAAATGATAAAGTTATATTAGCCTTCACCAACACGACGTAATTGAAATAATTAAAATTTTGGCTATAATGGAAGGGCAATTATTGATACTTAAGTGTATAACAGCAGAGGAATGATAATGGAAAAACTTAGATGTCATGTTACCTACAGAATTTCTTAATTCCCTTACACCTAATGGACTTCCTCTACATAAATTACAATTAAAAGTAGGTGCAATAGTAATTCTTCTAAGAAATTTAAATGTGAATGAAGGTCTTTGTAATGGAACAAGATTATTAATAATAAAACTTATGAAACATTTAATTAAAGCAGAAATTATAAGCGGAAAAAAAATTGGAAAATTAGTTTTAATACCAAGAATCACTTTGTCATCATCTAAAGAAGATATACTATTCAACATGCGCAGAAAACAATTTCCCATTCGATCAGGTTTTGCAATGACTATTAACAAATCACAAGGACAGTCATACAAACAAGTAGGTATCTATTTACCATCTCCAATTTTTAGCCATGGTCAATTATACGAAGCTCTTTCAAGAGCTAAAAGTAGAAAAAATTTAAAAATATTACTGTTAAACAATGCAAAAATAGAAAATAATACATTAAAAAATTTCAAATCAAAATTTACAAAAAATTTCAAATCAAAATTTACACTAACAATATAGTGTTTAAAAAAGTATTGTAAATGTGTAGACGAAAATTTATACACATTTTATATAAATTTTATAAATAAATAAAAATGGAAGTATGAAAAAAACATTAAAATATTACAACTATTGAATGATTAAAGTGAATATGCAAAATAATTAATAATTGTTTGCGCTGAAAATCATTAAAATACAATTGAAAATCGGCTGCAACATATCATATTGTAAATGACAAATCATTACATTAGTTATAATAAATAAAAAAAATGAAATATAAGAAAAATCCATTGAAATATTACTACTACTGAATCATTAAAATAAATATGCAAAATAATTGATAATAGCCTGCCGTTCGACAAAACTTACTGACTTCAAAAAAGAATGAGAGTTTCCCAGAATACAACGACCGAAAGTTTAATTCTTATAATAACGTATAAACAGGTATTTAAAATTATTATTTAAAAACTTAAATTTGTTAAAATTTTACAATTAGAATTATATTTGCATATATCATGTATAAAATATTTCGACAGAGCCGCCATTTAGATACAATCACTCATCCAACGTGCGTAAAAAATGATTTTCATAACACTCAATTTTATAATAACAATTACTATACAGATTCTATTAAATACCAAAATTTTTAAATATGCATTATAAAAACCATCACTTTGAAATAATACTACATTCACATACAAATTAAAACCATACATAACACAACGACAGTATTTTATACCACTTTATAAAAATGTTACCACCGCCATTAAAGAATAATATAATTTATGAGAGTATATAACATGCTTATTTTCATGTATTCTGTAAACACATTATATTACATCAATTATTTAAAATTACGATACCCCCCCAAATGGAAATTATTTTATGTGTGTGCATTTTAAATATATTAAATATATGGACATATTTCACTTTCTTTCTGAACACACGCACACACACCTTCTTTATAATAACCTATAATGATTATTTTTACACAAACACAATATATATATATATGTATATATATATATATATACTTATTTTTTACTCTTTGTCATATTTATTTTCTTTCTGTATTTAATTCTATCATTATTAGCGTCAAAATTTAACAGTATACTTTTCTTTCCTTAACTTACACTGTTACAGAGCCCTTATTATGTTACTATTAAATGGATCATGCATTGAAAAAATATATGATTCTTGAAATGTATACCTTACCAGCAGATACGAAAAATCTAAATGACTTCAGTACAACATGTCTTGGTCTGCAGAAACGACATCAGGTTTTCATCAAATACACTATCCAAGAGCCTAACTCTCATCCAATAATGTATAAATAGTTATTTAAAATTATCAAATAAAACGAAAACATTGGAAAGTCGACACAAAACATAAGGAGTTCTCACATCTTTTCAACTCGTCTACGCGAGATCAAGATTCGAGATGCCTTTTTGAAACGATTGCCCGCTCATATACTATAAAGGACCCCTGCAATAATGATGAAAATGGAGTCGAAATCTCACGAATGATTGACATTTGACGGATTCTTTGAATGTCACCAAATAATTGATAGTCATTAGATGATCAAGTTTTCAGTTGAACTTTATTTTCAGTTCTGTCTTTGATGTTTTTTTTAATCTATAACCTCTTTTAAAAAACCAAAATATTGGAAAGTCGACACAAAACATAAGGAGTTCTCACATCTTTTCAACTCGTCTACGCGAGATCAAGATTCGAGATGCCTTTTTGAAACGATTGCCTGCTCATATACTATAAAGGACCCCTGCAATAATGATGAAAATGGAGTCGAAATCTCACGAATGATTGACATTTGACGGATTCTTTGAATGTCACGAAATAATTGATAGTCATTAGATGATCAAGTTTTCAGTTGAACTTTATTTTCAGTTCTGTCTTTGATGTTTTTTTTAATCTATAACCTCTTTAAAAAACCAAAATATTGGAAAGTCGACACAAAATATATCGAGTTCTCACACTCTTTTCAATCGTCTGTACAATAGTAGTTACATGTAATTTTAAAGAAATTTTGATTAATTTTAAAACTTTGGTAGTTAACTATCATATTTTGTTTATTTCTCAATTTTTTTTTACAAAAACGACATTTCAGAGTCCACATTAATTATACCATAATCAGTTATAAAAATATTTTTGTAATTTTTATAAAATATTATGTGAAATGTCTTGTTTATAAAATATATTATAAAAAATATTCTTTTTTGATGATTTTTAACACATTCATTAAGTAAAATATTAAAATATTATCAAAATAGGCTTAAAACAGGTGCAAATACAAAAAACTCCTTGCAGGATAAAAGTTGTCGAAGGGCTTTAATCCAAGAAAATTTAAATTTATATGCATATAAACTTAACTTTACACAGCGAATTTGGTGTATCTATAAAAATGCAATTTCTGCCTTGATAAACCCAATTGGTTTACTAATTATTTAAAAAATGTAATTTTTTTCATTTAAAAAATGAACATAAAAATGTCACATTTAACTTTAAAGAAAAAAGGCTGTGTAACTATTTTACATATACTCATCTAAAATAAGCACGGTCAAAATACAACCGAGTGAGCGTTAGCGAGCGAGGTATCTGTTGCTAGTTTGCGATTAAAGTACAACGGTACAAAAGCTAAAAACCGATACTTGATTTTTATCTTACTTTCTCGCTACAACTGCAAATATTTCAGTATTTCCGACTCTTTATGCTCCCTACGTTTCCGCAGGGCAATTCTGAAGGTTTGGTACCTACGGAGAAAACGCAAAATTCTCGTTTCTTTCCGAGATATTTGCTATTAAAGTACAACGGTTCAAAGCTAAAAACCGATTCTTGATTTTTATCTTACTTTCTCGCTACAACTGCAAATATTTCAGTATTTCCGACTCTTTATGCTCTCCCTACGTTTCCGCAGGGCAATTCTGAAGGTTTGGTACCTACTGAGAAAACGCAAAATTTTCGTTCCTTTCCGAGATATTTGCTATTAAAGTTCAACGGTTCAAAGCTAAAAACCGATTCTTGATTTTTATCTTACTTTCTCGCTACAACTGCAAATATTTCAGTATTTCCGACTCTTTATGTCTCCCTACGTTTCCGCAGGGCAATTCTGAAGGTTTGGTACCTACTGAGAAAACGCAAAATTTCGTTCCTTTCCGAGATATTTGCTATTAATTCAACGGTTCAAAGCTAAAAACCGATTCTTGATTTTTATCTTACTATCTCGCTACAACTGCAAATATTTCAGTATTTCCAACTCTTTATCTCTCCCTACGTTTCCGCAGGGCAATTCTGAAGGTTTGGTACCTACTGAGAAAACGCAAAATTTTCGTTCCTTTCCGAGATATTTGCTATTAAAGTTCAACGGTTCAAAGCTAAAAACCGATTCTTGATTTTTATCTTACTTTCTCGCTACAACTGCAAATATTTCAGTATTTCCGACTCTTTATGTCTCCCTACGTTTCCGCAGGGCAATTCTGAAGGTTTGGTACCTACTGAGAAAACGCAAAATTTTCGTTCCTTTCCGAGATATTTGCTATTAATTCAACGGTTCAAAGCTAAAAACCGATTCTTGATTTTTATCTTACTTTCTCGCTACAACTGCAAATATTTCAGTATTTCCGACTCTTTATGTCTCCCTACGTTTCCGCAGGGCAATTCTGAAGGTTTGGTACCTACTGAGAAAACGCAAAATTTTCGTTCCTTTCCGAGATATTTGCTATTAAAGTTCAACGGTTCAAAGCTAAAAACCGATTCTTGATTTTTATCTTACTATCTCGCTACAACTGCAAATATTTCAGTATTTCCAACTCTTTATCTCTCCCTACGTTTCCGCAGGGCAATTCTGAAGGTTTGGTACCTACTGAGAAAACGCAAAATTTTCGTTCCTTTCCGAGATATTTGCTATTAATTCAACGGTTCAAAGCTAAAAACCGATTCTTGATTTTTATCTTACTTTCTCGCTACAACTGCAAATATTTCAGTATTTCCGACTCTTTATGTCTCCCTACGTTTCCGCAGGGCAATTCTGAAGGTTTGGTACCTACTGAGAAAACGCAAAATTTTCGTTCCTTTCCGAGATATTTGCTATTAAAGTTCAACGGTTCAAAGCTAAAAACCGATTCTTGATTTTTATCTTACTTTCTCGCTACAACTGCAAATATTTCAGTATTTCCGACTCTTTATGTCTCCCTACGTTTCCGCAGGGCAATTCTGAAGGTTTGGTACCTACTGAGAAAACGCAAAATTTTCGTTCCTTTCCGAGATATTTGCTATTAAAGTTCAACGGTTCAAAGCTAAAAACCGATTCTTGATTTTTATCTTACTTTCTCGCTACAACTGCAAATATTTCAGTATTTCCGACTCTTTATGTCTCCCTACGTTTCCGCAGGGCAATTCTGAAGGTTTGGTACCTACTGAGAAAACGCAAAATTTTCGTTCCTTTCCGAGATATTTGCTATTAATTCAACGGTTCAAAGCTAAAAACCGATTCTTGATTTTTATCTTACTTTCTCGCTACAACTGCAAATATTTCAGTATTTCCGACTCTTTATGCTCTCCCTACGTTTCCGCAGGGCAATTCTGAAGGTTTGGTACCTACTGAGAAAACGCAAAATTTTCGTTCCTTTCCGAGATATTTGCTATTAATTCAACGGTTCAAAGCTAAAAACCGATTCTTGATTTTTATCTTACTTTCTCGCTACAACTGCAAATATTTCAGTATTTCCGACTCTTTATGCTCTCCCTACGTTTCCGCAGGGCAATTCTGAAGGTTTGGTACCTACTGAGAAAACGCAAAATTTTCGTTCCTTTCCGAGATATTTGCTATTAATTCAACGGTTCAAAGCTAAAAACCGATTCTTGATTTTTATCTTACTTTCTCGCTACAACTGCAAATATTTCAGTATTTCCGACTCTTTATGTCTCCCTACGTTTCCGCAGGGCAATTCTGAAGGTTTGGTACCTACTGAGAAAACGCAAAATTTTCGTTCCTTTCCGAGATATTTGCTATTAAAGTTCAACGGTTCAAAGCTAAAAACCGATTCTTGATTTTTATCTTACTTTCTCGCTACAACTGCAAATATTTCAGTATTTCCGACTCTTTATGTCTCCCTACGTTTCCGCAGGGCAATTCTGAAGGTTTGGTACCTACTGAGAAAACGCAAAATTTTCGTTCCTTTCCGAGATATTTGCTATTAAAGTTCAACGGTTCAAAGCTAAAAACCGATTCTTGATTTTTATCTTACTTTCTCGCTACAACTGCAAATATTTCAGTATTTCCGACTCTTTATGTCTCCCTACGTTTCCGCAGGGCAATTCTGAAGGTTTGGTACCTACTGAGAAAACGCAAAATTTTCGTTCCTTTCCGAGATATTTGCTATTAAAGTTCAACGGTTCAAAGCTAAAAACCGATTCTTGATTTTTATCTTACTTTCTCGCTACAACTGCAAATATTTCAGTATTTCCGACTCTTTATGTCTCCCTACGTTTCCGCAGGGCAATTCTGAAGGTTTGGTACCTACTGAGAAAACGCAAAATTTTCGTTCCTTTCCGAGATATTTGCTATTAATTCAACGGTTCAAAGCTAAAAACCGATTCTTGATTTTTATCTTACTATCTCGCTACAACTGCAAATATTTCAGTATTTCCAACTCTTTATCTCTCCCTACGTTTCCGCAGGGCAATTCTGAAGGTTTGGTACCTACTGAGAAAACGCAAAATTTTCGTTCCTTTCCGAGATATTTGCTATTAAAGTTCAACGGTTCAAAGCTAAAAACCGATTCTTGATTTTTATCTTACTATCTCGCTACAACTGCAAATATTTCAGTATTTCCGACTCTTTATGTCTCCCTACGTTTCCGCAGGGCAATTCTGAAGGTTTGGTACCTACTGAGAAAACGCAAAATTTTCGTTCCTTTCCGAGATATTTGCTATTAATTCAACGGTTCAAAGCTAAAAACCGATTCTTGATTTTTATCTTACTTTCTCGCTACAACTGCAAATATTTCAGTATTTCCGACTCTTTATGTCTCCCTACGTTTCCGCAGGGCAATTCTGAAGGTTTGGTACCTACTGAGAAAACGCAAAATTTTCGTTCCTTTCCGAGATATTTGCTATTAATTCAACGGTTCAAAGCTAAAAACCGATTCTTGATTTTTATCTTACTTTCTCGCTACAACTGCAAATATTTCAGTATTTCCGACTCTTTATGTCTCCCTACGTTTCCGCAGGGCAATTCTGAAGGTTTGGTACCTACTGAGAAAACGCAAAATTTTCGTTCCTTTCCGAGATATTTGCTATTAATTCAACGGTTCAAAGCTAAAAACCGATTCTTGATTTTTATCTTACTTTCTCGCTACAACTGCAAATATTTCAGTATTTCCGACTCTTTATGTCTCCCTACGTTTCCGCAGGGCAATTCTGAAGGTTTGGTACCTACTGAGAAAACGCAAAATTTTCGTTCCTTTCCGAGATATTTGCTATTAATTCAACGGTTCAAAGCTAAAAACCGATTCTTGATTTTTATCTTACTTTCTCGCTACAACTGCAAATATTTCAGTATTTCCGACTCTTTATGCTCTCCCTACGTTTCCGCAGGGCAATTCTGAAGGTTTGGTACCTACTGAGAAAACGCAAAATTTTCGTTCCTTTCCGAGATATTTGCTATTAATTCAACGGTTCAAAGCTAAAAACCGATTCTTGATTTTTATCTTACTTTCTCGCTACAACTGCAAATATTTCAGTATTTCCGACTCTTTATGTCTCCCTACGTTTCCGCAGGGCAATTCTGAAGGTTTGGTACCTACTGAGAAAACGCAAAATTTTCGTTCCTTTCCGAGATATTTGCTATTAATTCAACGGTTCAAAGCTAAAAACCGATTCTTGATTTTTATCTTACTTTCTCGCTACAACTGCAAATATTTCAGTATTTCCGACTCTTTATGTCTCCCTACGTTTCCGCAGGGCAATTCTGAAGGTTTGGTACCTACTGAGAAAACGCAAAATTTTCGTTCCTTTCCGAGATATTTGCTATTAATTCAACGGTTCAAAGCTAAAAACCGATTCTTGATTTTTATCTTACTTTCTCGCTACAACTGCAAATATTTCAGTATTTCCGACTCTTTATGTCTCCCTACGTTTCCGCAGGGCAATTCTGAAGGTTTGGTACCTACTGAGAAAACGCAAAATTTTCGTTCCTTTCCGAGATATTTGCTATTAATTCAACGGTTCAAAGCTAAAAACCGATTCTTGATTTTTATCTTACTATCTCGCTACAACTGCAAATATTTCAGTATTTCCAACTCTTTATGTCTCCCTACGTTTCCGCAGGGCAATTCTGAAGGTTTGGTACCTACTGAGAAAACGCAAAATTTTCGTTCCTTTCCGAGATATTTGCTATTAATTCAACGGTTCAAAGCTAAAAACCGATTCTTGATTTTTATCTTACTATCTCGCTACAACTGCAAATATTTCAGTATTTCCAACTCTTTATGTCTCCCTACGTTTCCGCAGGGCAATTCTGAAGGTTTGGTACCTACTGAGAAAACGCAAAATTTTCGTTCCTTTCCGAGATATTTGCTATTAATTCAACGGTTCAAAGCTAAAAACCGATTCTTGATTTTTATCTTACTTTCTCGCTACAACTGCAAATATTTCAGTATTTCCGACTCTTTATGTCTCCCTACGTTTCCGCAGGGCAATTCTGAAGGTTTGGTACCTACTGAGAAAACGCAAAATTTTCGTTCCTTTCCGAGATATTTGCTATTAATTCAACGGTTCAAAGCTAAAAACCGATTCTTGATTTTTATCTTACTTTCTCGCTACAACTGCAAATATTTCAGTATTTCCGACTCTTTATGTCTCCCTACGTTTCCGCAGGGCAATTCTGAAGGTTTGGTACCTACTGAGAAAACGCAAAATTTTCGTTCCTTTCCGAGATATTTGCTATTAAAGTTCAACGGTTCAAAGCTAAAAACCGATTCTTGATTTTTATCTTACTTTCTCGCTACAACTGCAAATATTTCAGTATTTCCGACTCTTTATGCTCTCCCTACGTTTCCGCAGGGCAATTCTGAAGGTTTGGTACCTACTGAGAAAACGCAAAATTTTCGTTCCTTTCCGAGATATTTGCTATTAATTCAACGGTTCAAAGCTAAAAACCGATTCTTGATTTTTATCTTACTTTCTCGCTACAACTGCAAATATTTCAGTATTTCCGACTCTTTATGTCTCCCTACGTTTCCGCAGGGCAATTCTGAAGGTTTGGTACCTATAGAGACAATGCAAATTTTTGTTCCTTTCCGAGATATTTGCTATTAATTGAACGGTTCAAAGCTAAAAACCAATTCTTGATTTTTATCTTACTTTCTCGCTACAACTGCAAATATTTCAGTATTTCCGACTCTTTATGCTCTCCCTACGTTTCCGCAGGGCAATTCTGAAGGTTTGGTACCTACTGAGAAAACGCAAAATTTTCGTTCCTTTCCGAGATATTTGCTATTAAAGTTCAACGGTTCAAAACTAAAAACCGATTCTTGATTTTTATCTTACTTTCTCGCTACAACTGCAAATATTTCAGTATTTCCGACTCTTTATGCCTCCCTACGTTTCCGCAGGGCAATTCTGAAGGTTTGGTACCTACGGAGAAAACGCAAAATTCTCGTTTCTTTCCGAGATGTTTGCGATTAAAGTTCAACTGGTTCAAAACTTAAAACCGATTCTTGATTTTTATCTTACTTTCTCGCTACTAATGCAAATACTTCAGTATTTCCGACTCTTTATGCCTCCCTACGTTTCCTGCAGGGCAATTCTGAAGGTTTGGTACCTACGGAGAAAACGCAAAATTCTCGTTTCTTTCCGAGATATTTGCGATTAAAGTACAACGGTTCAAAACTAAAAACCGATTCTTGATTTTTATCATACTTTCTCGCTACAACTGCAAATATTTCAGTATTTCCGACTCTTTATGCCTCCCTACGTTTCCGCAGGGCAATTCTGAAGGTTTGGTACCTACGGAGAAAACGCAAAATTCTCGTTTCTTTCCGAGATATTTGCGATTAAAGTTCAACGGTTCAAACGTTAAAACCGATTCTTGATTTTTATCTTACTTTCTCGCTACAACTGCAAATATTTCCGGCGGGCTTTCCGAATTCGTGCCGTGTACCGTATACTATTTTTCTTGATATGGTCGAAAGCATGTTTGCAAGTACTAAAGAAAACTCGGAATTGACTGTTAATGCATATCCTGAATTTATATTTTCTCATCCAGTTTGTGCTTAAGGATCTTGTGTTTTCGATGCCCGCCGCGACATTTGCGACACAAGTGTATCGAGTGTTGCTGGTGGAGTTGGCGGGCATCGAAAAACTTCTCGAATATAGTTGTAATAAAAAAATACACATTAAAACGTATATTAATTATTTTTATTAATATTTTTATCGCACACATATACAATTGTAAAATAACAATTATTAAATCTACAATTTGTAAATATTAAATTCTCTTTTTCGAGAGCTTCATTAGACAATTCTTCTCCTTTTTTTGGTACTTTGCTGCATCGAACAAAGTGTAATTCTATATGTTTATGTGACGTAAAGGGCTTTTTATTAGATGTCTTTGTAACAGTTTTTGTTTCCGGTAAAATTCTGCCATTGTGTTCGAAAATGAATTTTGATTTTTAATTTTCCAATTTTTATATGTCTCGTAAATTAGTAAATACTGCTGAAATCAATAATCTCGTCAAGCTCTAACGAAAATTATAACTTTAAAAAGTGCGTATATTTTTGAAAACACACCAATACACAATATAGATGCGCACGAAGTACCAATATATTACCAATATATTTCCTTCTGCAATGAGAAATACATTGACAATATATTGCTAATGGAGTAAATGTTTACGCGGAGATATGGTGTGGAACACCTTTCCTGTGCTCGACAGTGAAATCATGCACTTGAAGCTTAAGTCTATTTCGAGTATGAGTGCAGCTTCAATGTGATGTCACTTGTATCCGTCTGAAGAATGTAATATCCTTCAGCATCTGGACGTTGAAAGATATTACATTCTTATGACCCCATCTAAAGGCCTAGGTTCATTTCCGCCCCTGTCGACTGACACAAGCACCGCTGAAGAGATGTATTTTTCAACGAGTGTTTACTTCACAAAGATATGATAAGCCTCCGTCGCTGTTTAGCATCATTCGGGAGCACGAATAAAGTGACTTTAAATTTAATTTTTACAAAATTCACAAGTTTTGTCAAGTTTAGTCTAAAATGTTAACAAAAAATTTATTTTTTACATTCTCAGTTTATTGTATAGATGGTTGATTGTTTAATCACACTAAAATCAAAGCATTTTACCTGTACCCAATTACTACATAGTTTTTCTACACATTTTAAATATTCTTGTGTCTAGTATATTTCGCTATCTGCTACAATTTTATTTGATACAAAATATAATAAAATCAATAAGATGATTTGTAAGAAATAATTTTATCAATAATACATTTAAGGAATCCCAATATTTGCAATTCAATATCCTTCGCTTCTGTCAAACAAACGATTGCAAGGTGCAAGAAACAGACAACCAACGGTCAATTGAAATATGAATATACTTCAATCGAAGAATTTTATTATCATTTAGCCGAACACCCGACCGCATGCACGTTTCAACGAGGCGAAAACCACATAACATTGTCTTTTGCTTTGCTGAAATCATCATCTAAAAGTCAGCACATTGTCTTCTACAATGAAACTTTAATAAATGAATTTAACATGCATAATGATATGTTCATGGACGCCACTTTTAAAATAAGGCCAAAAATAAAAGGCGTTAGCCAAATTTTTACAATAATGGCAAAAAAATATAATACTGCTAAGTATTTCTGTTTTATAGATATGATTAAAAATAATTAAATTTAAAATCGGGCCTTACGAACTAAACTTACCTTTAGATTTGAAAAGGCAGGTATTAAAATATTTATTGTCGTGAATTGTTTCTCCAAATTTATATAAAAATAATCACTAAAATTCAATTGTCGTCATTTGCTATTAACATGCTATAATCATATATTATTATATTTTTATTTTTAAGATATCTGTTTCCAGAAGTTCAAATGTTCTCTTTGAGGATTTAACAATGATATTACTTGCAATACGACATGATGAAAGTAGTGTATCTACTGTATGTTAGTCACATATTTTACAATGATTTCAAATTTGAAAATATAATAGTGCGGTTTAATTTAAAGTGCTGCTTTTTTAAAACTAAATCCAAGTGAATTAAATAAAAAAATAAATTTTAAGAGCAAGTCGCTAATTTGGCTCTTAATTACTTATGTATATTTATTGTGTTTACTCTATAATAAGTCTTTTTATATATTTTCCATACAATTATTAATAAACTCCAGGTGGTGCCTTGCATGTGGGTTATAATGTCGAGACGCACCAGTGCAACTTATACATCCTTGTGGGAATATATAAAGTCATCGTTGCCATTTCTGCAACCTTTAAAGTTTCACTGTGACTTTGAAAAGGCTTTAATAAAGTCAATAAGGAACTGTTTTCCTGATTCTTTAATTCGCGGATGCTATTTTCATTATTGCCAGGTAAAGGACAAACTAATGCAATAAATACAATTATTAAATTATTACGAAACATTTCTTTTTTTTAATTAATAATAAGCAGTAATACTAGGTCAAAGATTCGGTACATCTGTCTGAGAGCTTAGAGCTCAATCCCCCTACTCTGAATTATTTGACTATAAACAGATATAATTATTTAAAAACTCTAAAATTTTGTATCAATTTCTAAGAAATGCGAATGTGAAATATAATATTATGGAATTTGTAATATTTGTTACACAAATGTATACATGAATAAGGAATTTGTAAAGAAAACCAGTTGTTACATACTTATGTTATGGACACAAACCCACCAAGTCTCCATAATTTCACTCTCACACAGGCTCACACATTTACATTCGCAAGTAAATAAACACACACAAATGCACTTGTGAAACCTACACTTTCACATTCAGATTCCCACTCGCACACACTTACATAGTTATTTAATAGTATTTACATTTGGGCGCTTCCATATAAAATAAACAGTAAACCTCACAGGTTTCAAAATGTTAGAAAAATTAAATAAGTATCCAAAAAATACCATATTTAGCCTTCTTCCTGATTTTTAAACATTTTTCATTTTTTAAAAATAACTATAATATCACTTATTCTTATCCGTTTCATCGTGATACATTTAATTTTTCTCTATTTTTTGCATGTAAGATACTGATAGCAAAGATAAACTAAAAATTGTCTAAGTTTCCATAAATAAGACGTGAGTAACTAGTCCGTAGGCAGAAAAGGTATTACTCTTAGATGTCGAAAATAATCGAAATATAGATTTGATGGACACGAATGACCTAGTAATGTCTACAATTTCGTAAATGAAATAAAAAACTGCATGTAAAATGGGAAAAAAACCGTTTTGTCGATGGGCAAATCCTGTATACATTTTTCGATTATTTTTCCTAAAATTAAGCTATTGACGACCTACTTAAAGGGATTCATTTTTACTAAGAAATAATAATTTCTTTTTCTATATTCTTATATGCGTACTACCTCCTTAGTAATGTATATATAATTTAATAAGAAATTTTTACATATTTTAGGCCATCATTCGGAAGGCAAAATCTAAATCTTATAGACTGATAGGCAGAAATAATAAAAATAGTGTTGACAAGGCCATTATTAAAAAAATTCTAGCATTGCCGCTGTTGCCTGAAACAAGAATGAAAGAAGCAATTGAAATTATTTTAAATTTTATAACAGAGTCTTTGAGTAAAAAAGAACAAGCGGGACAATTAAAAAAGTGGAGAAAATTCATTACAGTTTATTTCAACAAGGAGTGGATGGAGAAAATAAGTCCTAATGTATTTAGTGTATTCCTTGAAAACGATAGGACAAATAACTATCTAGAGTCATATCATAGAACTCTCAATGCTACAATACGAACGAGTCCCACTTGTCCCTTATTTATAAGTAAGCATTGTTTGTATTGTTAAGGGGGTAATACTCTTACTTTTATTACAATTTACTTTTAGGCTAAAAATTATATTAGAATAGTTAATGAAATAGTACTAATTTAACCTCTTATAGCTAAACTGTTCATTAAAGCATCCTGCGTAGAGCCCAAAATGAAATTTGTCTTGCACGTAAGATATAGTTTG
Source organism: Theocolax elegans (assembly GCA_026168455.1). NCBI lineage: Eukaryota > Metazoa > Arthropoda > Insecta > Hymenoptera > Cerocephalidae > Theocolax > Theocolax elegans. Next base: position 26,167 of record JANSJX010000139.1, read on the forward strand.
TACCGATGAAGCAATTTTTCTCCAATTACTCTCATTTTTCAGCAAAATGATCTTACGCTATCGAGCAAAATTAGAATGTTTATAGAAATTTTATTAATGAAAAACTGTAAAAAATGATAAAATTTAGACTTTAGTGAAGGGCTTTGGCCTGTTTACGGCCAGTGCCATACCTATATACTTCTTGGTGCTCTACGTATAGATATGGATATCTTTATTTGCGCCCATCCTGACAGCTTCAAGTAAAGCTACCTGGATGATAAGTAGTTCTATTTGTCGTACATTCGTATATTGCCCCTATATAAAGGGGAGCCCATACTCCCGTTCTTTCTGCATATACTAGACTCATTGTACCCTCTACTCCTAAAGTCATTTATGTATCAGATTCTACCATTGTCTGATTTCCCGATCTTCTATGGTGCCGAGACTGTACTTTGTATTGAACAGAAACTGTCAAGTATCCTGTCTCTATACGTTTCCAGCACTGCGCTGTTACACAGTTCTTTGAGTAACTGTGAGTGCCTGCTCTTTCCCAAGCATCCCAAAAGATTTGTAATTCTAAGGGCTGTTTTAGTTTCCTCAGCTTGTATGGTCTAGCTGTGAGATTCTAAAGTCGAAATGGGAGTGGTTCTCAGCGTCCCATTGAGCACCTATTCCAGACAATTTTTAACAATTTTTAATTCAGCCCTACTCTTCCAGAATAGTGCTGCATATACGAGTGTAAGTTTCAGAAAAGCTTTATAGGTGTACATTAACGTTTTTGGTTAAAATCTACCGTTTTTGCCAATGTCCAATAAAGTCCTCTTACAGTCGAACTTTATTCAGTTTAATGATTTCGGTATATCAAGATAGTTTCCGACAATCATATAAAAATCTACTATTAAATGTTAATTGTTTTTCCAAGTGTATTTAATAAACATGAATTGTTCTAGGTGGTATTATGAATTTAGTATTCAAATCGACAGATGAACTCGAAAGAGCTAAAAAAAAGCTACAATTAACTGTTTCTACCAGCCAGAATAGCCGACTAAGAGATGAAACCATAAAAGATGTATGGATGAATATCGTAGCAAATCCTTCTTGGCCAACTATCAAATTTCTTGAGGAATTATCCTGCAGCGATGAAAATATAATTTTCGAATTGATCGAGGATGGTACATACATAATATAATAAAATATTTTCTCTAGTAGAAATGAGAATATTTAAAATGGGCTGAAAAGTAGAAACAAGGTGGGAAGACTAGACAATGCGTAGGCAGAATGAAAAATGTTTTCTCACCTTGTTTTCGCGCATTTAATAAAATGGACATAGCCTCACAATCTTAAACATCAGTATCTCGGTTAAATTGTACTTTAAAGTAGGAAAGTATTTGATTATTTTATCCTATTAGATTAATTGTTCTGCTGAGATATATTAATTTTACAATTTTTTCGAAAATTCATCAAAAGCATTATTAATGCGTCTTTCATAGCCGGGAATGAGATACTAATCTTTATTAAATGGTCTAAAACTGATTCTATTTCAATGCAAACAACCTACTTACTTCCTATTAAATCTTTTTAATTTCCACTAGGATTACTAACCATTTTATAAGGTTTAAACCTTGCCAAATCGTTTAATTAATATTGACGTTCTAAATGTAAATATATTAATAATAACATAAAAGATCAATTAATAATCACTATGTTTTACCAACAGAAGAGGATGCGATATCGGAAGTAGAAGACTCTGATGATGAGGACGAAGACGTAGATTTTGAAGATTTTGAATTTATTCAAAATGTACATAATTTTTTCTTTAATATTATACTAAATAATTTATTTAATGTTTATTACTTAATGAAATTTGTTATAAACAAAATATAAAGTGCAAATATATATAAAAAGAACATGCTTTAAATATTGATAAAATTAGCTGAAGCTATTTAGATTTCAATTGACCTTTAAAAAATCTCGCAGTTAATAATAACATATCTACATTTGACACATAATTTCTTATATATTTTAATTTTTCACCACTATGATTGGATAATATCTATTATTTTGGATAATGTTTTGGATTTAACGGGATGTCGGACCCAAATTACAGGGATCTACACCTTTCAACATAAGAATTATGTTGGAACTATCGATTAAAAATCTGAAAAAATTCATATGGGTAGTTTTAAACAAAAGTAAGGGCATGACGTTTTGATTTTTTAAGAAAAAATAAATTTGTAAATAATAATTTCATAGACAATTGTTGGCCGGTAATTATTGATCTAAAAAAGCATGAATTTTCAATATTAAAAATGACCATTTTCTGAGTTCGACATCCCCTTAATCATGGTGTGACGGCATAACAATTTGAAACCATTATATTTGTATACAGTAACCAAATTTTCCTACCTATTTTTTAACAGAAAACAACTACCACCTCTCCAATTAGTTACATTCCTAAGTCGCGTCCTGAACCGAGTCCTGAACGTAATCCTAATCCGACTCCTGATCTATCAACTACACATAGAAGAATAAAAATTAAAAGAAAAGATCATAACTTCGTGTACTATTAATAAGAGGACAAATATATATAAATATATATTTTTTGTTTATTGTATACACTGCAAGATAATAATTATATATACCGTTGAAGAAATGTATTAACTGTGCAATATAATCTATATTGTCATTAAAATATTTAAAATAACATTTGCATTTTTAATTAAATAATTAATACCTTGCCTGCACTGACCGCTGATGTGGTGGGTGGCAAGACTGCCTACCGAAATACACCCACACACTGATTTTCGTTTAAATTTCACCGTAACTCGGCGAGAAAATTATGTATTTCGGGAGTACTTGCGAACTTCATTTTCTCGGTCATGGCCGAAATTCGACTAGTCGCGTATGTCAGGTCGATCCTGACATGGATACTCTGATTTTTTCTTTTCTTGTTTTAACACTTTTTCTAACGCCTCATGGAACATTTAAGCATACTGAATCGCAAGTGCGTTGCTGAGATGAGGATTTGAGCAATACTGATGAGTCAATTAATTAATTAATTTAATTTGGTAGAAAATAATTACATTACAAATAAATTAATTTAAAAGTTTTATATATGAATTTATATTCTACTAAGAATATATAGGTAATAATTAATTACAATTTTAGAAAATAATAAGTTACTGGTATGATGAATTTGCGATTACTATAAGTGTAAAAAAACTGATTTAATTGATCTAATTGGATTAATAATTGTTCCATAAAAATTTCTCGGTATGATTTAGTTAAATTATTTAAACATACAGCGAATTATGACCATGTAATAAATAATATGTATATGTTTTAATATATATTTCAGTTTATAGTTAGACTTCAGACAGAACCACAATTATTTACTTACACAAAATTTGTTTCATTAATTATATCAATGCAGCTCTCAGTACATATTGTTTTTGAATCATGTATAAGCTGCACTTATACAAATACAAGTAATTAACCAGAGTCAAATGAACAACTCCAGCGAATGAATACCATTAAACAAATAAGAAAAATCCTATGAAAAAAAAAATATATATATATATATATATATTGTGACACTGTACTGGGGATCAGGGTGCAGGTCAATTAAGATGGGCAATTGATTAAAATAATAAACGTATTTATTAATAAGATAATAACGATCGGGGTGGGCGCCAGCCGCGTTAACTCGCGACGAATCTCGATAACACGCGGGTTATCGGTAAACACTTGGAGCCGTGCTCCACTGCTCGGATTCCGGTTCGCTGTAGGGGAGGGGAAGGGGAAGGATGGGACGGACGGGATGCTCGCACGCACCTCCTACGATACCCGGCGGTACCGTCAGCAGGGAAGTAACAGTTCACCAACCTTTTCGTCGTCTCCGGAACACCAGGTTGGGACGCTAATGCACTCTCTCTGTTTCTCTCTCGCTTTGCTCACTCGTACTCAGTCTCGTAGCTTCGAGACACCAGACACTATCGCGCTATCGGCAAGGAACTTATCCGTTCAGGACGGCGGACCGTAGAGCTCTGACTCTCGGCGTGCTCGAGAGCCCCGTGTTCGTACCGCGCGCCTGCGCAGTACGTACTCGTGCGCGGCACCTCGATCTCGCGTCGTGCGAGCGTGTCGAGTGCCGCAGTGTTCAGGCTGTATCGGTACGAATCGGCTGTATGGTGATGATGACCACCTGGTGCTGCTGCCGTCTCGGAGACGAGGTACAACCTCTTCAGGTAACTAATAGTTCATTAGCTATTTACTGCGTTCTTCAACGGGTACGGCATGAGTTTCAGGTACGAAGCTCACCCGCCGTCGCTTGCTGCTTGAGGCCGAGTCACCCCTCTCTCTCCTCGACGACGTTGACCTCGCTGACGACTAGCCTCTTCGTCTACGGCTCTAGGTGGGTATTTAGTCGTGAGGTTTACACACATGCGTGTGTTTGTATGCGTTATTGTCCGAGATATCGGCTGTACACGTTGTTTGTGTACATTAACCTAACCTCAATTTACCCTATGATGTTCCTTGTACAGCTGTAGTAATTATATACAGCTGTACATATCTTCCCTTGTCTTTTGTCTTCTTGGCTATGGCTATTCATCCTCTTCCTTGCTCCTTACCCTATTGCTGTGTTTTTGTTCTTATAAACATCTCTTTTACAGCTGTATCTTGCTTGGCGTTGGAGGTTCTTCGGCTTCCTGCCTGGGTAGCACCTCATCGCCTTGGCTGCTATGCTGTGAGGCTTCGGAGGGTCCTGGAGGCTTCCTGTGATCGCCTCCCTTGACTATCCTGTTGGCTGTGCCAGACTCGGAGGAGCCCACCTGATAATTTGAGCTCGCCCAAGATCCTCATCGCCAAGACCACCTCAGTGTTGTGTGCTGTGCTTGGGAAAGGGTTATTAGACTGTGAGGGTAGGCAGGACGTAGTTAATGTGCGGGTAGGTAACTAGGAAATAGTATATGGGTAGGTAGTATAGCTAGGGACTCGTTTAGCTTATCCGGGTAGGTAGGTGCTCGTCAGGGGTTCAGTCGCTCGCTCTTGACATCTGCAAAGCACATTATCACAATATATATATATATATATATATATATATATATATATATATATATATATATATATATATATATTTACATACTCATATTAGTGAACTTTTTAGGTAGCCTCTCACTTAAATTTAAATTTGCTTTGCTGTATCTTCAGAGATTTATGATAATATTTACAAGGTAAAATGTTCCTCATAGCAAATTTGCTTTAATTTTACTTTGTACCAATAATTTTTCATTTCAGAGACGTTATTTGCTTAAAATTAATATACTTTAAAAATAACCCTTTCTTATTCAGTGAATTTAATATGATACACTTATAGTTTTAATTAAGCTAAATTTATTTGTAACAAATTAAATTCTATATTATTGGGTTACTATAATAATTAATGACAACTGTACAATTACGTCATACAAATAGATTGACGTCACAGAAAGGGAGAAAGGTTTTTGATGGAAGCAGCTTAATATAATATAGATTATATATGTTAGTTAGTGTCACTATCAAACATTTTATAGGCATGTGAAAGTTACAAAATTATTAAATGCCTTTTACACTTACCAAACAACTGACACATTGATTTTATTTAAATATTAAAAAAGGTATTCAATACATATATGTAAAGAGAACAATAACTTATCAACATTCTTTTAAATTATTTAAGTCAGTACATATAACTATTAAGCAATCATTTCACTTAACGTTGGAAAGAATATCATTCTACATATGTTATAGTCCATATAATTATTAAATATTATGTACTTGGCAAAGTATCGAACACATATATTGGCTTTATATAGAAAACAGTCATTTTAATTAGGATAGAGAACGATAAAGCATCCACTTAATTATAATATATTGTTTTTTAAATTATTTTGGTCAATGTGGAAAACATTGAGATATCATGAGGGATTCATTATAAAAATACAAGCATAAGTCCCTTCAAATAATATAAACTTAAAGCAAACACATCAAATTATATAAATAAAATGAATTAATAATATAATAAATATAATTAAAATTATGTAATAATATACATTTATTTTATGTGCAATTCTTATTAATATTATACTTTAAGATTAAAAAAAGTTATATTATCACATGGAAATGAAAACATTGTTTTCATGGTTAGAATTTTATCAATGTTTGTCTCTCTCTCTCTCTCTCTCTCTCTCTCACTCTTTCCCTCGTCGAGATGTCAAAGATCGACATGCTAGTATAGGATGTGGGCGAATATGAAATCTTTACCTTGCAATAGTATCTGCATTACACTACAATAAAAAATATCGAAACGGAATAATGTGAGGTATTGGAAATAATTACGTAAATAAATAATTTTAATTCATAACTTTTCACACAAAATCAGCCAGATGATTCAGCTGTGACAAAAGTATTCACCTGAAACTAGCTCCCTCTCGTGGCCACGTTTGAAATCGCCGTGAACAAGAGCAGCCACCTCTTATCATGGTATGTTTTACTAATGCAACTCATCGCCGTTTCAAGAATTCACTACCTACTACCTTACACTACTCCTTTCGGATTCGTACTAATTTCCCTTGTTTACGTCAAATTAATATCTATTATCAATCATAGGAATATACGCACAATTTGTTAATTACAACCTTAATTAAACGTCTTTAATAATATTATCGATTAAGGACGAAAGAAATGACAAATGAATAATATAATTTAAATAAAAATTAGTAACGTACCGCCATCTACTGTTTGAGATTTAATTAATAATTAAGATTACCGACACAGTGAAATACCCCTCCACCAAATTAGAAAACTAAAAAGCGCCTCTGATTGGTGGGCGAAAAAAAGCAATAGCGGCCTGTGATTGGTGGGCGTTTTGTTCCCTGGGCGAAATGTTACCCATTCATTCAGTCCCTTTAGAATTTGAGGTTAATTTCAACAATTCTTCGTCGATCGCTTTTAAATTTTCTTTTCTCGAACTTAAATTCTCTCTTTCCATCATTTCAATCGCACGCTTTTTTAAAGTTGTACCAGGAGACAACGAAGATCTTCTGTCTGGAGTAACGATATCTCCTTGCTCGGATACAATTAAAGTTTGTAACCAATCTTTGTCTTCTGTAAATATAAAATTAGCAGATTTAAATTAAATTAAATAGAATGTTCTAAAATATGTACAATATTCGATTGAACAATTTTATGCACATTTTATCAAATTTTCTTTAATATATGCAAAATAAAAAAAATTTACATAAATAAGTAAAATATAAAATAACATTTACCGCTCTTCTTTAAAATTTTTGCAGCAAACCACAGATTACCCCACTTGGCTTTTGTTACTCCTTTCTTATTTTCCTTTATATTTTTCAATAGTAGAACACTAACTTCTTTTGTGTCTATCCACATAACCAAAGCAAACAATTTGCTGTCACTGATTTTTTTTACAATGTGATGAAGTTAGTAAGTGCAACTCTTTTTATGCATCGATTCATGAATTAGTTTTTGAAGTGAAGTAAAGTTCAATTGATAACGATCTTCATACATATAAGCTTTAGATATTACAATCAATAAATTTTGGAACGACTAAGTATTTTACAAACATAAAATGATCGTTTTTCGTATTGTGTGGGATCCGATTTGCCGAAAGGTTATTCTAAATATGCCCAAAGTTTCTAATTTCAAAATTTAGAATTGCGCGTTTTTTTATTTCACGTCAAAAGAAGTCAAATGATCATTATTTTGAAAGTACTTCAATCTTCACTATTTGTTTAACTATTATTAGCTTGATAACGTCAATAATACAGAAAATTATTTATATATTATTTGGAATTCGAAACATTGAACTAAAAACAAAAAATTAAATACTTTTTTACTTTCAAAATAATTGATCATTCGAAATAAATAATTCTTCTTGCATTAGTAATATTTACGTATTTGAAATTAGACGTGATACTGATAGTATTTCATCTGCGTCAACACGTGATCAATCGAGTGAATCTTCAAACGAAGAGGATGAAGAGACTGATGAAGATAACGATGATATAGAAATTATTGAAAATGCTGACGATCTTTTGTACCGAGGGGCGCCGATCACAGTTGGCGAAAGTGCAGTAACAATTTTAAGTTTAGCCTTGCGATTTAAAGTAACCGGAGCGCTTCTGTTAGAAAATTTAAATATTATTGCACTACACTGTATTCAACTGAATAATTGCGTTAAAACCCTATACAAATTAAAAAAAATGTTCGCAAACTTAAATAAGTCACCTATTATCCGTCATTATTACTGCTGCGTGTGCTATGTAAAATTAAACGCTAAATATTGTGAGACTTGTGAAAACTCGGATAATATTAGTTACTTTCTTCAAATATCAATTTTATCACAATTAACCTCTTTTTTTAAAAGATCTAATTTTTATGACAATTTTCGATATCGTACTACGCGCAGCAAAGAGAATGATAATAATTATGAAGCCACATACGATGGCTTAATTTATAAATCATTAAGGGATAACATAACGGGAAATATTAATAACATAACATTTATGTGGAATACAGATGGGGTTCCATTATTTAAGTCTTCGAAAGTAAGCAATTGGCCTTTTTTCTTGATGGTAAATGAACTTCCTTATTTTTTGCGTACAAAAAAAGAAAATATAATCTTAGCTGGTTTATGGTTTGCCCCGAATAAACCAGTGCCGAATTTATTTATGAATGCTTTTTGTGACGACTTAAGGGGGTTCCAAAGTCAATTTTTATCCTCCCTACCTTATCGACTGAGTAAATCAAATAATCGATTATAATTAAATAATTATATTATTATGCGGAGAAATAAGAGTTCATTGCCCTTCGTATATGGATTATTTAAGTGTGTGCAAAATTTGGGACAGTAAAATTATCACGTTTTTATTTAAACCCTTACCAAAAATTTTGAGTATGCTTCGCCCGTCTCACATTTTTGGTAAGGGATTAAATAAAAACGAGATAATATTTTTGTCTCAAACTTTGTACATAGTTAACTTATTCATATACGAAGGGAAGTGTACTCATAAATATACTCAGTCTATTAAAAAAAATAGTAGACTTTAATACCGCAACAGTAACAAAATAAAATCTGACAGCATAAATTACCGTTAGGTGGCGCTAGCGGTAGAATGATACGAATGTTACGCGAACGCAGCAGCCGCCATCTTAGACTGTCGGCTGCACGGCAAACAGTCAACTTTTTTCAAAGTTGTCAATTTGACGTGCAAACATATTGATATGCACACACAAGGATCATGAAACAAAACTTTTATGTTTATAGGTTAAACATTTAAGCAAATTAATTAACAGGCGCATGTTAGTACGAAGGGAATATACAGAATACTGAATGTCTATTATTAGTTGGAATGTGGGGACTTCGTGGTGCGTGCGCTACGTGTAATTAATTACAGGCGCATGTTAGTACGAAGGGAATAACCAGAATACTGAATGTCTATTATTAGTTGGAATGTGGGGACTTCGTGGTGCGTGCGCTCCGTCGATCGCCAGCGTGCATGCACCACGAAGTCATATTTACCGCTCGCTTCAACCCGTATGATTATTATAAAAAAAAAAAAATCTTTCCGGATTCATTGTCGCCTTATTTTCTGATTCAGTTAATCATTTATGCAAATTATTTAACAGGCGCATTTTAGTACGAAGGGAATAACCAGAATACTGAATGTCTATTATTAGTTGGAATGCGGGGACTTCGTGGTGCGTGAGTTCCGTCGATCGACTGTATACACGCACCACGAACTCGCATTTGCTGCTCAATTCACGTGTGTCACGTCATACTAGTAAAATTAAAAATATCTCTGCTACGTTTATAAGATTTGGAATAGACAAATATTACCCTTATAGACTAACAATATCTATAACGTTAAATCATTTCTGAACGAAGTCCACGAAGGTCTCATCTCCGTCGGGATACGACCCGTCTTGTCCGAGCGCGCATGCGCATTGCGTTGGAATCGACATGATGCGCGCGGACGACGTACGCCCGAGCGGTCGTTTATCGGTATACGCGTACGTTCGCGCTTCTTGCCGATCTGTAAACGGGTTCTTCATTGTATAGCTGATGACATGGTGCATTTTATTCAACACCGGCTCGCTATAGGACTAACGTGGAGTTCCGGATTTTATTCACAGGTAAGTTGCTTAGCCGTAGCGAGCACTTCGTTATTTATATAGTTATATTACAGGTGAGAAGGTTAGTGTTCCCCTAACCTCTCAATTGATATTAACAGGCAATTATATACCTTATTATGTGTCCTTTCTTCCTGTTTCCCAGTATACCATTATTTAGTAGTTTGCTTTCTCTGATTTTTTAATATATTCGCAGAAAACCCTGCATTGGGCGTCAACAAACATCGGAGCCAATCTGAGTACGTCTTGCTGTTCCTCAGACTTGGACGTGGTGCAACGGGAGATTCTTCATTGTGTTGCTTTTTTTCAATACCGGCTCGCTATAGGACTAACGTGGAGTTCCGGGTTTTATTTACAGGTAAGTTGCTTAGCCGTAGCGAGCACTTCGTTATTTATATAGTTATATTACAGGTGAGAAGGTTAGTGTTCCCCTAACCTCTCAATTGATATTAACAGGCAATTATATAACTTATTATGTGTCCTTTCTTCCTGTTTCCTAGTATACCATTATTTAGTAGTTTGCTTTCTCTGATTTTTTAATATATTCGCAGAAAACCCTGCACTGGGCGTCAACAAACATCGGAGCCAATCTGAGTACGTCTTGCTGTTCCTCAGACTTGGACGTGGTGCAACGGGAGATTCTTCACTGTGTTGCTTTTTTTCAATACCGGCTCGCTATAGGATTAACGTGGAGTTCGGGGTTTTATTTACAGGTAAGTTGCTTAGCCGTAGCGAGCACTTCGTTATTTATATAGTTATATTACAGGTGAGAAGGTTAGTGTTCCCCTAACCTCTCAATTGATATTAACAGGCAATTATATAACTTATTATGTGTCCTTTCTTCCTGTTTCCTAGTATACCATTATTTAGTAGTTTGCTTTCTCTGATTTTTTAATATATTCGCAGAAAACCCTGCACTGGGCGTCAACAAACATCGGAGCCAATCTGAGTACGTCTTGCTGTTCCTCAGACTTGGACGTGGTGCAACGGGAGATTCTTCACTCTGTTGCTTTTTTTCAATACCGGCTCGCTATAGGATTAACGTGGAGTTCGGGGTTTTATTTACAGGTAAGTTGCTTAGCCGTAGGAGCACTTCGTTATTTATATAGTTATATTACAGGTGAGAAGGTTGGTGGTCCCCTATCCTCTCAATTGATATCAACAGGCAATTATATACCTTATTATGCGTCTTTTCTTCCTGTTTCCCAGTATACCATTATTTAGTAGTTTGCTTTCTCTGATTTTTTAATATATTCGCAGAAAACCCTTCACTGGGCGTCAACAATATTCGGAATCAATCTGAGTACGTGTTGCTGTTCCTCAGACTTGGACGCGGTGCAGCTCCTAGAAGATATTCTACCCTTCAAATCCTGGGCTACTCAATGTGCTAATGATGGTGCTCATCCTGGTTTCTTGGACCCGTTCCCAGGGTTACCATTTAAGGTTTTCCGTTCTCTATTTTCTAATGTAAATGAGGTCATACTGTGTGAGTGCAACAAAGAAAAAATACCTCTATCTGGTAACACTGCCCGTTCCTAGTCAAAGAGACTAATCATATGTGCTTTTCTGAACATGTGCAAGGATTCCTAATAACTGTTCATAATTATTATATTTAATTTTAGTTATTAAAAAATTGAACAATTCATTAAAATTGTTGTCATTCCATGGTGAGTAAAAGTTTCAATTATTTGTATCTATGCAAGTGCAGAACTGTAAGCCTAATTGCCCACTCTATAATGAGTAATCAATCCTGAATTTATCGGATTAGGGCATTAAAAATATTTCAGTACGTAACTGAATTAATAAAAAATTTTTATGATTATAAAAAAAAATGATGAAAAGAAAAATGTTTTAAATGATTTAATTATAAATAGCACTAACAATTATTATTTATAAATATCTTACACGCTATTAAAAAACATTTATTGGATTAAGATATTCTATAATTTGAGTTATAGAATAGGATTTTTCATGCCAGCCCAATGATTGCTAATAACTGTTCGTAATTATTATATTTAATTTTAGTTATTAAAAAATTGAACAATTCATTAAAATTGTTGTCACTCCATAGTGAGTAAAAGTATCAATTGCTTGTAATTGTGCAAGTGCAGAATTGTAAGTTTAATTGCCCACTCTATAATGAGTAATCAATCCTGAATTTATCGGATTAAGGCATTAAAAATATTTCAGTACGTAACTGAATTTATAAAAAAGTTTTATGATTATAAAAAAAAATGATGAAAAGAAAAATGTTTTAAATGATTTAATTATAATAAGCACTAACAATTATTATTTATAAATATCTTACACGCTATTAAAAAACATTTATTGGATTAAGATATTTTATAATTTGAGTTATAAAATAGGATTTTTCACGCATGCCCAATGATTGCTAATAACTGTTCGTAATTATTATGTTTAATTTTAGTTATTAAAAAATTGAACAATTCATTAAAATTGTTGTCACTCCATAGTGAGTAAAAGTTTCAATTGCTTGTAACTATGCAAGTTCAGAACTGTAAGCCTAATTGCCCACTCTATAGTGAGTAATCAATCCTGAATTTATCGGATTAAGGCATTAAAAATATTTCAGTACGTAACTGAATTTATAAAAAAGTTTTATGATTATAAAAAAAAATGATGAAAAGAAAAATGTTTTAAATGATTTAATTATAATAAGCACTAACAATTATTATTTATAAATATCTTACACGCTATTAAAAAACATTTATTGGATTAAGATATTTTATAATTTGAGTTATAAAATAGGATTTTTCACGCATGCCCAATGATTGCTAATAACTGTTCGTAATTATTATGTTTAATTTTAGTTATTAAAAAATTGAACAATTCATTAAAATTGTTGTCACTCCATAGTGAGTAAAAGTTTCAATTGCTTGTAACTATGCAAGTTCAGAACTGTAAGCCTAATTGCCCACTCTATAGTGAGTAATCAATCCTGAATTTATCATACACGCTAAAAAGACATTCTCAAAATTAGAGAAAAAAAATTTTTTTGGCTCTTGATCAACAGAGAATAAATTTCTTCAAGCTTAGGTTATATTATCTCCACAAAATCAAATTACAGTGTTTGTATAACTACACCATCTACCGACATCATTTGAATCGTACGCTAGATGGCGTAGTATACTGATAATGCAACCTACTATATCGACGGCAGGTCGATAATACAGTCATAAAATTGACTTTGGACCCCCCTTAAATCGATTACATCAAGGAGTAAATTTTGAAATACCAAATAGCTTAAATCCAATACGCGTTAAAGCTATAATTCTAAGCGGTACGTGCGATTTGTGCGCGAAAGCTTTATTTTTAAACATACAACAGTACAACGCAAAATATGGTTGTCTTCACTGCAAAATTGAAACAATAAACGTAGAAAACGTTCAAATCTATCCTTTCGTTGAAAATCTAAATTTAAGAACAGCACAGGAATCAAAATTATATGCACAAAAAGCATACGAAATAAATGCTCCTGTATTTGGCGTAAAAGGCTTAACCACATTAAGTGTAATTGCTCACGATTATGTCAATACCACATCTGTTGATAGCATGCACCGCATTTTTCAGGGAATCACTAAAAAACTTATGTATTTTTGGTTTGACCCTAAAAATTGGACGCATGCTTCTTCATTATTCGCACACATTAATATTATTAATGATAAAATTAAAAAACTTACTTTGCCATCTTTTGTACCAAGAATACCTCGAAAAGTGAGTGACTATAGTTATTGGAAGGCATCGGAATTGAAATTGTTTTTATTAGTATATAGTTTGGTCATATTAGAAAATTTAAGGAGTACGCAATATATTAAGCATCACATTTTAATGGTTCATGGAATCACACTTTTAAATCTTTCTAGTATATCAGACGATTCAATTGTAATGACAAAACTGATTTTAACAGAATATGTGCGTAGATTTGAAATTTTGTATACAGAAAAATCTCAAACGCGCAATTTGCATTTACTTTTGCATTTACCTGATGACGTTAAAAAATTTGGCCCCCTGTGGACTATGACGTGCTTTCCATATGAATTTTTCAAAATACTTTCGCTATTGGTACTTTTAAAAGTGTAAAAATCTTACCAGAGTTCGTATTAAATGCTTTTAATCTAATAAATGTAGATCAATCAACATACCACCATTTTAATATATTACTCAAAAATAAGATGTATTTTGAAACAGAATCTTATGCCAAGAAAAAGAAAACTAATTCTTCGTGCGTGAAATATAAACAACATAACGAAAATCACTATGGAATTATAAAATCTTTTATAAAGGTCTGCAATTGTCAATGTAATGCTCTAAATTGTAATAGTTGTAATGAAAATTGTGCTACTTACGCTTTTATCACAAAATGCACAAAAGAAAATACATTTTTTTGTGTTACCAGCGACACTTATATACCTACAATATTTTTAGCTCAAAAAACTGCTGAAATTATAGCTATTTCAATCCAGCACTTTGTAAGCATGTGTCACTGCTGTATGTCTAATGAGAAAATGTTCATAATACAACCTACAAATTTGAATAAACTCGAATAATTGTTAAAAAAAGTGTAATGTAAGTTTGTTCTAACACTTATTTTGAATTTCAGCTAATAATATGTGTTATGTGTTTATTCTGTTAAAAATATAATACTATTGTATTGCGTTTTGAATGCATTAATATTGCAAAATTTGTTAATGTTAATCAATCCATTTAAATATGATATTAAATATTTAGTTTAACAATTTGAAATTATATACTTGCGTTTAAATATCTATGTACAGATATACTATAATATGTGTATATTGGTAGCATTGACGAAAACTATAGCGTCTTCTACTTTTCCTATACGTTTTATTATTTATTATTAATAATTTATAATTTATTATGTGGTAAGTTAAAATATTTTCTAATTTTTTCAACAAATTGAATTTTATTAAGTTTTATTACAATTTTTTAGTTTTATTGTTTGCCACTTAGCTGTGTTATTAACCTTTAGACTGCCGGCATGGCTCATATATAAGCCACCTGTGACCTTGACAACTACTCTAGAGATATGAGGTGTTTTTATGTATAAATTTTGCCCATCAGAAATATCAATTTATAAGGCAGAAATGCCGGCTGTCTAAAGGTTAATTAATTGATGGCTCTGCATACTATGATTTTTTACCATATAATATACTTACCGCAGGATATTTCAGTAACTTTTTCATCGAATAAGTTGAAATTTTAACAGTAACTATAAAACATCATTCTAATCCATTTGCATGGAACAGAATTTAAAAATATTGAAATAAAAAAATTAATTTGCAAAATTATTGCAAAAAATTGAGTAATTATGTAAAAATCAGATAAATTATGTTTTTAAATAAATATTTTGAGCGCTTTTAGTAATCGCGCTTCATTAAAGTGGATTATGGTATTTAATAGTTACTGTTAAAATTGCAGCGTATTTGATGTAAAAATTCCTGAGACATCATGCGGTAAGTGCATTATGGTCAAAAATCAGAGTACGGAGACCCAGAAATTAATATTGTTACATGGTAAATAAATTAGGTAAAAAATTTAACGAGATGTTTAACCCAAATTACAGGGATCTACACTTTTCAACATAAAAATTAAATTAAAAATATTGATTTAAAAATCTGAAAAAATTCATAAGGCTTAAAACAAAAGCGAGGGCATGGCATTTTGATTTTTTAAGAAAAAATGATTATTTCAATAATTATTAAATAAATAATTTTTGGTCGGTAATTGTTAGTCAAAAAAGGCATCAATTTTTAACGTAAACATCGTAATTAAATTATCGTTTGGAAATCTGGAAACATACAAGTATATTGTATAAAACATGCCTGAAGGCATTGCGTACAGAATTTTTTCAAAAATTCATTCTTTTGTTTGTAAAAAAATATAAAAATGTGGGTTTTTTGAGTCCGACATCCCCTTATTAACAGTCTATAATTCAATTTGTTAAAAAAATTAGGAATTATTTGAACTTACCACATAACAAATTATTAATTATTAATAATAAACTATTTTTTTTTCATATTAACCCAGGCTTATCCCCTTAAATTGCTAATTAGATTTTTTCTTATAGACAATTACAATAAACGCAATTAAGCAGTCTGAATAGACAGAAGGTTACGTATTTTAATTATAAACCAATTACTTTCGTACGCAAAGTACAAGTTCGAAGCACACAGAAGATTACTTTCAAAGCACTGATGACATTTTGCACGATAAAAGTCACACTCATTCAAAAAACGACACTCACATTTCTGTCGAAATTACCATAAATATTCTTAGTAAACAAATAATATTACTGTTTCTATAAGCATTACACAGAAACGCAGTTAAACAACTCGCGTAAAATTTGATAATATTAGGCATGCATTAACAATATATTGCCAATTGATATACCTAATGTATTAGCAATATTTCCGAGCAACTATTTTAAATATATGGCTGATATTTGCCTTGGGCGCTATCAGCAATATATTAACAATAGTTGCCAAAATATAATTTTTTGAAATATATTTATAATATATCAGCTATACGTGCATCTTAAATATTTTTGCGATGTTTTAGAAATATATTGCCCATAGTTGCAAATTTGCATTAAATATATAAATAAAATATCAGCAATATCTTTGAAATATTTTTGTGATGTTCTAGATTTATATTGATAATAATTTGAAGATGTTACCACAATATTCAGTTTTCTAATATGTCGGCAAACTAGTTTTAATATTAGAATTAGTATTATAGTAGTATAGAAAATTTATGAACAATATGTTGATCTTTTTCTCCTATTAGCTTATAGTTAAATTATTTGCAATAAAGTGCACATGTTGTATTTTAATTAATATATTAAAAACTTTATAAAAATCAAATATAATTTTACATAATCAGGTTAAAATTTATTTATTCTTGTAAAGTGATTTACAGTATGATCATTTACGTTCGATCATATTCACATTCGATTAAAAAATGTTTTGTTTCGATAAATTTTATTTGTACATCAAAGCAAGGATATATCGTCGCCTCCGAATAAAAACATTCTAACTCAGAAATCGCTTGGAAAATACGTTAACTCAGAATTCGTTTGGAGAACACGTTAACTCAGAAATTGCTTGGAGAACAAGTTAACTCAGAAATTGCTTGGAGAACACGTCAACTCAAAAATCGCTTGGAAAACACGTTAATTCAGAATTCGCTTGGAGAACACGTTAACTCAGAAATCGCTTGGAGAACATGTTAACTCAAAATTCGCTTGGACAACACGTTAACTCAAAAATCGCTTGGAGAAGACTTTAACTCAAAAGTTGCTTGGAGAACACGTTAATTCAGAGGATGATTTTTGGCGCCTCGATTTAAGTTGGCACCACTGCCAAAAATTTTTAACAGTTCAAGAATAAATAAAAAAACTTTGATATATTTATAAACCTACTTTTTTTTATTTTCTCTAAGCGTTCTTATTATACACTAATGCGTTCTCCTAAAAAAGGTGGAAAATTCTTTAAATATTAGTACATAAATTTATTTCTACTATAAAATATAGTACACAGGTGTATATTCTCTCAGATAAAAGTTGTCGCCTCAGCATAAGCGAGGATAATAATATAATTCATTTGAGGGGATTATCGGATATTACTCCAGAAGTGTAAATAAAACTATTCACCCTGTTCACTTTGATAATAGCTTACTTAATTATATGAATTTCTAAATTGATTCAATGCTGCTAAATTTTGTATTAATTAACTTAAATAATGAATTTAATTTTGACTTGATTATAATACTAGCCAAGATGCTCGCTTCGCTCGCAGTTAAATAGTATTGTTAACATAATAATTCTTTACCATCAAATTACATGTAATGTAATATTCAAAAAATTACTTTTTAAAAACTATTTAGTAAAATAATTTATAGTACTAGTAATTAAATAAATATTACAATTATATAATTTGTTGGGATAAATCCGTAATAATTATTTGAAGAATGATCACTTTTACTATTTATATCATTAACAATTTCTGTTACTCCCAATAATTAATTCTAATATTATTATTTACATTAATACCTGATAAACTTTATATAATTCATAATAGATCGATTCATATTAATAAATTATTAATTATAACATTCCAATTAGAATTTAAAATATCACATGTACTAGGATGACAAATATTAGAAGTTCAAATAGAAATAACGATTTGTTTTTACAATTTTTGATATATTGATTTGTTATATTATTTTTGATATATTGTTTACTTATATATATATATATATCCCCATTAAAAAATCTCACTGGAGATCTCAGATCATATCCCAGGTAAGATGTCATACCAAAAACTCATTTCAGCAATTTTTCGTTCATTACACGTTTTAAACCTTCTTATGTAGATTGATACCTTGTTTAAGTGGGTATCATACTCAATTACAAATACAAATTTCGCACCAGAAAATAGCAGACGAAAAACAACTAATTTACTTATAACAATTAATAACAACCAATTTACGCAAAAACAGGAGTTAGTTGCCCTCCGTTATGTAATTATCTATCATTTTACAAAGCTTCAAGTTACTATGACAACATGTCACCGAGAAAACCTTGAAAAATGCAATATTCTTATAATTTCTTGTATGAAAAATAAAATTCAACTCTTCAGACATTTTCGAAATTTTAATGAAAACAGCTTCAGCCCGGATTTGAACCGGGACCTAGCTCTTACTCTCGCACTCTATTACTCTAACTTTCGTTTTCTCTCTATCTCTCATTCTCTCTATCTCTGATTCTCTCTATCTCTCATTCTCTCCATCTCTGATTCTCTCTATCTCTCATTCTCTCCATCTCTGATTCTCTCTATCTCTCATTCTCTCCATCTCCCATTCTCTCTATCTCTCATTCTCTCCAGCTCTCATTCTCTCCAACTCTCATTCTCTCCATCTCTCATTCTCTCCAACTCTCATTCTCTTTATCTCTCATTCTCTCCATCTCTCATTCTCTCTATCCCTCATACTCTCTATCTCTCATTCTCTCTCTATCTCTCATTCTCTCTATCTTTCATTCTCCCTCTCATTCTCTCTCTCTCCCTCACACAGACTCTCATTCTTACTCATTCTCACTCTCGCACTCCTTCACTCTCCCTCATTCTTACTCGCTCTGTACCTCTCGTTCTCTGTCTCTATCTCTCATACTTTCTCTCATTCTCTCTCTCTCACTCTCTCTCATTCTCTCTCCCTCATTCTCTCTCTCGCTCTGTACCTCTCGTTCTCTGTCTCTATCTATCATACTCTCTCTCATTCTTACACGCTCTCACTCTCGCACTATATCACTCTCTCCCTCCCCTCTCTCTCTGCCTCTCCCTCCTTCTCTCTCTCTCTCTCTCTCTCTCTTTATCATTCTCTCTATCTCTCCTTCTCTCTCTCTATCTCTCATTCTCTCTCTCTATCTCTCATTATCTCTCTCTATCTCTCATTCTCTCTCTCTATCTCTCATTCTCTCTCTCTATCTTTCATTATCTCTCTCTATCTCTCATTCTCTCTCTCTATCTCTCATTTTCTCTCCCATTCTCTCACTCTTTCCTTCACACTCCCTCACAATCCCTCATTCATATTCACACTCTCCCTCTTACAGTCCCTCATTCTTACTCACTCTTACTCTCGGACTCCCTCACTCTCTCTCATTCTTACTCGATCTCACTCTCGCGCTATATCACTCTCTCCCTCTCGTAGTCCCTCATTCTTACTCACTGTCACTCTCGCACTCCCTCACTCTCTCTCTCTCTCTCTGTCTCCCTAACACTCCCTCTCTCTCCCTCACTCTCCCTCATTCTTCCTTACTCTCTCCCTCTTACAGTCCCTCATTATTACTCACTCTCACTCTCGCACTCCCTCACTATCTCGCACTCTATCACTCACTCTCACTCTCGCACTCCCTCTCTATCTCGCACTCTATCACTCACTCTCTCTCTCTCATTCTCGCTCTCGCTCTCTATCCCCATTCACTCTTTCTTCTTCTCTCTTTCGCTCTCTCTATCTTTCATTCACTCTCTCTTATTCTCTCTCTTTCTCTCTATCTTTAATTCTCTCTCTTATTCTCTCTATCTTTCATTCTCTCTCTTATTCTCCCGCTCTGACTCATTCTCTCTGACGCCAAGATGATGTTTGTCAGACGGACGGACGGACGGAGAATAAGAGAATGAGACAGAGCGAGAGAGACAGTGAGAGGAAGAGATAGAGAGACAGATAGAGAGAGAGAGAGAGAGAGAGAATGAAAGATAGTGAGAAAGAGAGAGAGAATAAGAGAGAATGAAAGATAAACTGCGGGAGAGAATGAGAGATAGAGAGAGAGAGAGAATGAAAGATAGAGAGGAAGAGAGAGAGAATAAGAGAGAGAATGATAGATAGAGAGAAAGAGAGAGAATAAGAGAGAGTGAAAGAATGATAGAGAGAAAGAGAGAGAATATGAGATGGTGAATAAAAGATAGAGAGAAAGAGAGAGAATAAGGGAGAGTGAAAGAATGATAGAGAGAAAGGGAGAGAATATGAGATGGTGAATAAAAGATAGAGAGAAAGAGAGAGAGAATAAGAAAGAGTGAATGGGAGATAGAGAGTGAGAGCGAGAATGAGAGAGCAAGTGATAGGGTGCGAGAGTGGGAGCGAGTAATAATGAGGGACTGTGAGAGGGAGAGAGTGAGTAAGAATGAGGGAGTGTGAGGGAGAGAGAGGGAGAGAGAGAGAGAGAATGAGAGATAGAGAGAGGGAGAGAGATAGAGAGACTGAGAATGAAAGATAGAGAGAAAGAGAGAGAATAAGAGAGAGTGAATGAAAGATAGAGAGAAAGAGAGAGAATAAGAGAGAGTGAATGAAAGATAGAGAGAAAGAGAGAGAGAATAAGAAAGAGTGAATGGGAGATAGAGAGCGAGAGCGAGAATGAGAGAGAGAATGAGAGATAGAGATAGAGAGAGAGAGAGAGAGAATGAGAGATAAAGAGATAGAGAGAGAGAGAATGAGATAGATAAAGAGAGAGAATGAGAGATAAAGAATATCTTTCTCTCTCTATCTGTCGCCCTATCTCTTCCTCTCACTGTCTCTCTCACGCCAAGATAATGTTTGTCGGATGGACGGACGGACGGACATTATAATTTATCGGTTTTTTTTTTTTATATCACTTAGTAATTATAATAATAATTTTTTTGTCAGTAATATGATGCATTAACTTATGTTACACATATTTATCATAAAATATATATGTTTTAAGTATTTTTTACAAGAATAGGGGAGTTTTTACAAAATCGCTCAAAAAGATAACTTTAATATAATGTAGATATATATATATATATATATATATATATATGTGTGTGCGTGTGTATATATAAAGTATACTTTGCGTCGCAAGGGGGAATACAGTTGAACTTTCTCCCATACTAAATATTTTTTAGATAATCGCTAAAACTAAACAAAGCAAATTTTTTAATATTTATATTAAAAACAATATAATTATGAAATAATGCAATTTCATAAAAATAAAGTACCAATACATCACAATATCAATTCTTTCAAATATTTATTCTACGATTTATAGTAGAAATAAATTTATGTACTTTTACACATTTATGGAGAGCCCGTATACATATCGATTTCATAAAGTTATCGAAAACACTAATTTCTACGATTTTCTTAAATATTTAAAGAATTTTCCACCTTTTTTAGGAGAACGCATTAGTGTATAATAAGAACGCTTAGAGAAATTAAAAAAAAATACGTGTATAAATATATGAAAGTTTTTTTATTTATTCTTGAACTGTTAAAAATTTTTGGCAGTGGTGCCAACTTAAATCGAGGCGCCAAAAATCATCCTCTGAATTAACGTGTTCTCCAAGCAACTTTTGAGTTAAAGTCTTCTCCAAGCGATTTTTGAGTTAACGTGTTGTCCAAGCGAATTTTGAGTTAACGTGTTTTCCAAGCGATTTCTGAGTTAACGTGTTTTCCAAGCGATTTCTGAGTTAACATGTTCTCCAAGCGATTTCTGAGTTAACGTGTTCTTCAAGCGAATTCTGAGTTAACGTGTTTTCCAAGCGATTTCTGAGTTAACGTGTTCTCCAAGCGAATTCTGAGTTAACGTATTTTCCAAGCGATTTCTGAGTTAGAATGTTTTTATTCGGAGGCGACGATATTAAGTTTTTCACATTAATTATTTCTTCCTCATCAGAAATATTCGTAAATATGTAAATAAATTGTAATGTAAGACTGTTTAAGTGTGCAGTAAAAAGATTGTTTAGAATGATTCTTCTTACCACAGCATAAATATCTCCTCGACATGTACATATTTTTTTACAAGTACACTCTGTGGTTCGCATAAAATATTGAATAATGCCTAATCTTGATAAATTATTATTTTTATATTTTACATAAAATGTTTCGGTTTTTTTATATTTGTCACTTTTTTCTGATGTATATAAAATCTTTTCTTTATAAAGCTTATAAAAATAAATACGTTCCTGGTCTGTAAATAATTTTTAAATAAAATTTTGTGTACATTATCGCTTGTGATTTGTAATGTAGATCCGATTATAAACGTAGTATTATCAAGCTTTTTAAGCTTGAGCTTCTTTGCAGAAGATAAAGTTCTATCGCAAAAATCAAAAGCTTCTTCGTTATTCACTAACCAATTACTTTCATATGTATATACAGTCATATGTAATTTTAGGTTTGAAATAATTTGTAAGTGTGGCATTTTGCTACTTTTGGCCATAACTTTTACTTTTCCATTAAGATTTTCAAGTAGAAAACAGGATGTCGTCCAGAGGAGACCAAAACGATAGTGACTTTTTCTTGACAAAGCAAATATATAGCTAAAATGAAACATTTATTACAACAACGTTTTTTAAAGAAATGTGAAATACAACAACGTATTTCACATTTCTTTAAAAAAATAAACATTTGCTGCCAAGAGTAGTATTACAATTACCTTTATTTTAGTCATAGCTAGGGGGGAAAGTATCTTTAAACAGCTCTATGTAGCTGTAAAATTTATAATTTATGTTTGAAGTACGTTTATCGTAGAAATTGACACCTGACTACAGCGCCATTCGAAGCCTCGAGATCGAGCGGCTATTAACGGAGGCTATGGCTCCGACACTTTAAGCAATAGAAATGCTTCTTTACTTGCAAGTTTAAATAATCAAATAGTTTTTCGAATCGATAATAAGATGTCGGACAATTATGTGGACGAATTAAAATTTTTTCAATAAATTTTAAAAAATCTGAGATACAAATATTGGTTAGGTTATGGCGCAATTTCAATGCAGCTAAACATACTATGAATCCTAGGATAGTAATGGGCGCTCCAGGATACAATTTTTCATTAATATCTGGTTTTGATTCTGCTTCATTCACATCTTGCTCACTTGTTGAGTCAGAGCAACTATCCTCATCGCTTTCTGTAGATTCGCTATTATAATTATCTATACCAAGAATTAATGAAATCGTATTTATTAATAAATTTATTTGGTTTTATAATAATAGTTCTCTATTGCATGTACGACCTAAGTTCCATTAATATCGGACAAAAAATATTATAAAATGTAAAGGTTCATTTTTTAAATATATATCGTATAAATCAATATGTTATTTTGTTATTTATCATTAATTATTAAAAATTTTTCAATAAATTTGTAAAAAATCTGAGATACAAATATTGGTTAGGTTTATGGCGCAATTCTCAATGCAGCTAAACATACTATGATCCTAGGATAGTAATGGGCGCTCCAGGATACAATTTTTCATTAATATCTGGTTTTGATTCTGCTTCATTCACATCTTGCTCACTTGTTGAGTCAGAGCAACTATCCTCATCGCTTTCTGTAGATTCGCTATTATAATATCTATACCAAGAATTAATGAATCGTATTTATTAATAAATTTATTTGGTTTTATAATAATAGTTCTCTATTGCATGTACGACCTAAGTTCCATTAATATCGGACAAAAAATATTATAAAATGTAAAGGTTCATTTTTTAAATATATTATCGTATAAATCAATATGTTTATTTTGTTATTTTATCAATTAAGTTATTAAATTTTGTATTAGTTTGTTAAGAAAAAAATAAACGAGTCAATTTAGGTTAGATTACACATAGATGGAACTTATTTTTTCTACTGCAATTCTCAGCAAAAGTTCGAATAATTATAATTTTAATTTTAAATAGATTTTAAGTTACATTAGATATTTATATTTAAATTCACCATAATTAAATTTTGTAAAGATAGACTCGTTGTCGTCTGTGTTCATGTCACAATTACAGTACTCATCGGTTTTTAAGTGGTCAATATTTATCTGGTCCTCGTCCATGTAAACGTTATCGATCTATTAAAAATATTACAACAGATTATTACAATGTATCAATTGTTATATATATATATATATATATATATATGAATATTAATGAATTTTATAAAATTTTAATTCACTAAATGAGATTCATTACCTTGTACACACAACCTTCAGTTTCTACAGTCTCTATGCCATCAAATTTATCAATATGTTTATTTGAAAGCTTTTTAATTCGATACTGCATTAAAGCAGAGTACTCTTCAAATGATATTTTAATTTTTGGCATTGCGGTACTTAGAAAATATAATGTTGTCTCATTTTACTCTCTTTTTACTTTGCTCCAAATTAAGTAATTTGAGCTTCTTTTTTTAAACCATATTTACTTGAACTCAACTTTCTTCTGGTTTTTGGTTTGAGTACCTATCTTTATTTGTTTTCGAATTGTAAGCGATCAAATTGGAAGTAGTTTTTACTGATTTTATTATTAGATGTCGAATAACTGCCTTAAAAGTGGCCATTGGCAAGAGATAACTTGGCTTTCTTCACATTTTTGATTATAAAAGGCATACTAAAGTTAGGATAAGATCCGTTTCCCGGAGGTCAAGTACTCCCCTTGTCAGTACAATACACATACGGTATATTTTTAATATTGTTTATAGATGACCGTGAATAATTAAGCTGTCTACCTGTGACAATGAATGGAGAAATATTAACTAAATCTAATACTCGGAAAAACAATTTAGTTAACAAACAAAAGAAATGTTTGAAGGAAAAATCAAAGTTGACTCGGAAATTAAAAAAAAATAAAAAAATGCCGAAAGTATAAAAATTGCTAAAATGCAAGAGATCTTTACTTAACTTACAATAAACAATAATTACATAATTATTTACAGAATCACCAAAAGGCCTATAGTTATTTGTCAGGCGACGTTCACAAGCTGTCAACGAGTAATATAAATAATTGTTATAATGTAGAGGTAATCGTTACTTTTAATCTAGGTTATAAAATTCAAAAATCAAAATTAAATGTTTTTAAGATGAGGTTCTCCATCTATTTTTAATTTTTTTTAAAAATATTACATTTATATTTAAAATATTACAAGTTTTAGTTTGTTTATACTACAGCTTTGGTTATTTAATTCAATTTTTAAAGGTACATTTAATTTATACTTTATTTTACAACATTTTTAATTTAATTCCTACATAAATAGCAATTGTTACTTATTTAATCAATCTTTCCTTTTCCTTCTAATTAATGATTTTTAAATAGATATTTTAAAATAGATCTAATGTTTAATTTTTAATATTATATACGTAAATCCTAATTACAATTATCTTCTCTTAAATAAATCTTTTATTAAACTAAATAAATATTAATTATTATTTTATTATTATCTTATTTATCTTATTTTACATACAGGATGGTACTTATCAACACCAAAATGTTATGGATATTGAAGAGGTAATGTACACGCTATTATAAATTTTATATTAATTTAAAAATAAAAAATAATTAAAATGATGTGAATATACGTAGTTTGAGTTTGTTGAAAGCTACAAGGAGACCCAGATATCGATTCAAGGAAATTCGCGATCATCTCACGGTACAATTTATGAGGTACAGAAAATGTCTAATATAAAATAGAGTAGATAGTAAAATAATTACATTAAATAGATACATATGCTAATTTATATCAATTTTTTAAAAAATTACGCTCGTAAGCATTAAACATAATTATATATATAATAATATCGGTCTCTCCGAACTAAATGCTTTACTTTTAGAATAAAGCAGGCCTATCGTACTCTTTGTCCACTATGGTTGATGGAATTTCCCAGAGCACGGCCTTTTAAAATAATTAAAGGCGTTTCGTCTTCGATCTCCAGCTAGGACTCCTCAGTAAGGAACCGGAGATCTTACCTTAGACGCCTGTCGCAAGATGATCTGCGACGCCAGCAAGATGTTCTGCGGCTATATATATAGAAAATAGACGACGATCTCTCCAACGAGTGTAGAGAGATAGTCGTCTCCCTCTGGTGGTGGAAAAAGCCACCAGCCAGAGTGCGACGTGTTAGACCATGTCGCGAGTTATTTGATACAAAATTTTATCGTTATGTAATAAGTATATATATATATATATAATATATAGATATTTCGCCGCCGTGTCTAAGAATTCAGGATTCAATGTATATATATATTATATATTACATTATATATAATATATATATATAGTATGTTTTTAATATGTATAGTACATATCTCTATATAATATAAAATAAATTTTGCCGCCGCTGCCGTAGTAATAGTGATAAATGAACAAATTCACATTTTAAAATTTTCGCGCCAAAAATAAAACACTAGCGCGTGAAAAAAGTGTGAATTTGTTCACATATCTCTTAACGATTAGTTTAAATACTTCTTAAACACAACTCACATTCATTACATTTCGTGATTGAAATTTTCGTTTTAAAAATATAAAAGTTTATTAATCAATTTAAAATTGAGTTAATATACAGTATTTTTTGAATTAAAAAAAATAATAGTACATTGTGTACCAAGGGCGCAAAATTGGGGATTCCGCGAATCCCCATTGCGCCCGTGGTGCACATACTATTTTTTGTCCGAAAGGGTGAAAAATGCTTTAAAAAGGGTTGCTGAAGAAGAAACGTACAAACATTGTATGAATTTAGAAAAAGGGCGAGGGGGCGCAGGCGTGGTCCAGGGGCGGAGCCCCGGTAGGGGTGCAGGGGGCGAAGCCCCCGCCGGGGGGGTTGGGGGGGGCGGAGCCCCCATCCTAGAAAGAATAAAAATAAAATTATTATAATTATTAAATTGTTAAATATTATTAAATTATTAAATATTATTCATTATTATTATATATTATATATTATAATTTTTTTGAAATTTTGCATTAAAACGTTGAGTTATTGAATATAAAAAAATGTTTTTTTTATTATCCTTCACAATTTGTAAATAAATCATTTAAAAAAATAAATAATTTAAAATTAAAGTTTCATTGTTTGATTAATATTTTTATTATTTTTTCATGTATAAATGACCGGGCGAGAAAACTAATAAAAAAAGCAGACGGGAATTGGCCATTTTGCACCCGCGCGGGCAGAAAATATTGTAAGTAACAGGATGTGTTAAAAAAAATACAGAATTTAGTTATAACCTTTACAAAAATAAATAAGAAGTTGATTACATACAGATACAGATACAGATATATATATTACATCTACTAAGGATTATCTACTACGGATTATTTTAAAAAATTTTATTTGTTAAATTGGTATTCTCATCAAACTTCTATTCCGTCGGTAAGTCAGAAAGTTTATCTCTCTATAATATATATATATATATATATTTCGCCGCTGCCGCCGACGCCGCCGTGTCTCAGATTTAAGGATTGGAGGTTACCCTTTATATATATTGTAACGGTAAGCGAGTTACCGATCAGGTAAGCAACGCGAAAGAGGAGATACAGCGCGGCGCGCGCAGGGAACGCGCGCGAGAATCGTGCGCAAGACAGTATCGAGAGAGTTCGCGCGCGATCGGCAACAACAAGGTGTTGACAATTGCCGAGTGATTTTTAATACGGTAAAAGGTGATAAAAGGCTGGTGAATTTAGTGTGTGGGTGTCAGGTTTTCTCCCCACCAACCTCCACGTCGGCGTGCAGAGCAGCACGTCTCACGGGCTGTGAGAAACAGAAGGCAGGAGTCGACCGCCTTCCCGACCGTAGGAGTGAGAGAGAGAGATAAGCACGAGGACGAGCTGTCTCTCCTTTCCCCAGTCGTTTCCCGCCGAGGCGCGATATATAGACGAGCGGTAAGTGGTGCACCACATTTAGACCCGCGTGTCTACTGAATATTACGCGTCCCGATTTACCTGGTACGGTCCAGGAGAGGAAGCGTTCCTCCTTTCCCCCCTCTCGTGACAATACCCGCACGGATAGAAAGGTCGGTGGTTCGCGGGAGCCACTTCACGAGAGAAGGCGCGCGTGACGTAGTAAGCTTCTACGTCAAAGCTCTCTACGTCAGAGATTCATACGTCACACGGTGTGACTTATGCCATCAGGTTAAGCAGCCGATCATATCTGGATCGGTTGCTCGTAATCGACAGTTCAATAGATTTCAACTGATTCTTTTCGCGTTGACCTCGGGGGTAGTCATCGGTACGACTCCCCGTAAATTGTTAACGTTAATTTATTGTTTATTTATTAATCTTTAGTTGATTATTTAATAAATTGACTCGGCGAGACTATCTTTCTCGCCGATTAAACGTAAAATATCGATTGTTAAGAGTGTTTTACCGATTACTGTCCTATCCTACGAATACCGCCCTCTCCGGTGTTTATCCTAGTTGGCAATTTTGGGCATAGGGCCCAACACACGGTATATAAGTCAAACGGAGTGTTTGACGTTGTTAACGGCATTGCACGGGAATCAAAGGGATTTCCGGCCACATCGTGGGACTGCACACTTAAGGTTGGTAAGTTGGGACAGATTGGGCCTAACCGTGGGCCTTACATATCCCCAGTACCCACTCCGTTACAACTGGCGCCCAATACGTGTGGATTTTGGATACAGGACATCGGAAAAATCAACAAGCACGATATAGTTGTTCAATTGTTAATAATATTGTTAATTAACAATTGGATAACTCGCGAACAATAACGAGGTCAGCAGTCGCGTTTCGGAATTCTGAAGTATATTTCGGTACTCTTTCGTTCCCCCTTGAGGCAGGATTTGTTTATTAACAAATAGAATTGTTATAAACAAATAAAAATTTTTTTATAATAAAAAAAAAAACTTTTTTTTATTTTTCTCGTCTCGACTAGTAGTAGACACAGGAAATTGGTTCCTGGTCGAACATAGGTGGCGCCACTAGAAAAAGATCGCACAAATAGGAAATTTGGTGGGTTTTCGAACGGAATCGATAGACCGACCAACGTTACTTGGAAATTGGGTAGTTTGGACCAAACCAAGTAACTAGCGCCACCTAGAGGAACGAAAGAACGCGACACAGCGCGACATAACCTGGTGGCAATTAATCGGTCTAAATACATTGTTTGTAAGTGTATGCAAGGTTTAACTGGTTTTTGCTGACACAGAACAGGAAGCTTATAACCTGGCTCAGACCTTTACAAATTGTATTATAGGTTATATTTTTTTTTTTGTAAGAGGTCAAGCGCGCGGTAACTTTAATTATTTAATTTATTTATTTATTGATTTATTTATTATTTATTATATAGTACCGTTAAGTTAGCGCAAGGTAAGAGCCAGGCAGTAGTTTATTGTGAAATTTATTAGCAAATTTGTTAAAAATAATTTAAACTCTGTGGTGCTTCCTGATCAAAGTAAGACAGGACTTACTTTTGGCATCCGGTTTTGTGCTTTAGCGGTTAGCTTAGGTAGAAGCAAAACCCAGTTACGCGGATTGGACATTTGGCAAGTAACGCCAAAGTTAAATATTCGACAGCATATAACCTTGCACACACATGCGTCAAGCCAGCGAGGCTACTTACTGTGAAACGTATAAACGACGCTACAACTGAAGATGGCCGCTCAGCAGAAAGACGTCGATAGTCAAATCGACGCATGGATTGAGACGCTCACCCGGGAGCAAATTGAAATACATCTGGACGCCTTGAACCTAAAATCGGCAGGCTCGGTTCATAGGAAAGCCGAGCGACTCCATCAGTGGCTATTAGGAAATTATTCGGCCCAGGAGTTTAACCAGGAGGAAGATGAAGCCACAGCAGTTCGCAGCCGTCTCCAACGAAGATAAAAGGTGGCTGCAGATGCTAGGTGAACATCAAGACGAGGAGTCTGATGAACCTAGCCCAGATCAGGAAGTGTATCTGGTACTGCGGGAGAACGCTGCGGTAAAAGATAACCTGCACAGGACGGTGCAGGATTTCGATGACGTCGAGCTAGATGAAACGACGTCAGCCGCGACCAACACAGAGCCTCAACCCGAACGAGAGGAAGAATGGCTGTCATTGGTCTCTGAAGAGGGAAACATTTTTAAAATCCCTCGATCGTTCTCCCAGACCTTGGTGCAGCTTATCAAAAAAGTGAATGACCTCACTGTTAAGGTAGATAAGCTGATGTCCGAGCGCACTCAAACCGCTCACAGCACGAGATTGGACGGTGCCAACCAATCTCACCATGTGCAATTTCAGGACACATATACGTGTTATGGTCCTGATGTGAGCGAGATAGGTGAGACGCAAGTAAATGGCGAGCAACAACGCGCAAGCGCCCCTCAGTCTAAGCCTGATGGAGCTTGGAAGGGGGGGAATGCGCGCGAATCCCAGAGGATTCCTCAAGCGCGCAGCTCGCCAAACAAGGATCGGACATTCTCAACACGAAGCTTCTCGACGTCATCGAGGTTGAATGGGACACCTCGAGACGTCGGCGGCATTGTGAGGAAGTGGCAGGTCAAGTTCTCTGGCGACAAGAGCCAGAGCATCGACGCCTTCCTAACCAGGATTGAGGATTGCAGAATCCTGGCCAACCTGTCAGAGGACGAGTTATTGCCGTCACTCTCGAAACTTCTGACAGACACTGCCGCCACGTGGTACCAGAACGAGAAACACAAGTGGCACTCCTGGCAAGATTTCGTGACTTCGGCTAAACGTTGGTACGGAATGAGCCAACGTTTCCAGCAGAGGATCATCGCCGAGTCCAACGCACGGACTCAAGGACCCGATGAACCGGTTAGGGACTATATGACGTGCTCTATCGCAATAATGCGAAAGATAGTCCCTACGCCGACTGAAGCGCAGCAGCTCGATCATTTGTATTGGAACATGCTGCCACAGCTTCAACGGCTGTTCAAGAGAGCGGAAGTGAGCTCAATTGAGCAAATGCTGGACCTCGCCACGGAAGCGGAGCAGACGATAGAAGGTGAAAAAGTATATCGTCCACCACCTACGGAAGAAGTGTCTCTGCTTCCCGAAATGGCGTATAAGCCGAAGCGGAAAAAAGGTTCGCCGAAGGCTAAGGTAGCGGCCGCTGAGGTAAGCCCAGCCAAACCAAGCGAGCCAGACGTCGTCGACCGCATCGCAAAGATGCTGGAGGATGCGCTGCGGCCCATCGTCTCCCAATTGGCGTCGACGACCCGACAGTCCCGTAGGAGAAGCCCAAGGTCTGGCTCTCCTAAGAAAGGCTCACCGGCCAACCGATCTCCGAAGAGTAGGAGGTCTGGCAGACCTAATGGCCCGAGCAAGAGTTTCGGACACCGGCAGGAGAAGAAGAGTGATAGTCCACAGAGGGAAAAAGGAAAGGAACAGCCGAAAAACCGAATGGGCTCGACTTTCGATCCGACTAAGCCTCTTACCTGCAAGGGCTGCGGGAAAATTGGGTATTCCCTCAGGTACTGTCCGGTGTGCTCGGGAAACGCCAAAGGGAGCGGTTAACCGGGACGAAAACCGCGACCCAAGAGCTTGAGTCCCCGCTGTCCCAGGTGAGTTCGGGACAGGCCCGCTCCAACCGAGAGTATGGTCCAGAGAGGAGCGGAAATGGGCCTCAAAAGGAGGAACGGTCCCAAGAAGCCAGCAGACCAACCTCATCCTATAAACCAGAGGATGAGAGTCGTTGGTGGCTTCTCGTGGAGATTGAGGGCTTTCGTATAAGAGCCTTATACGATCCCGGAGCCTCCATGACCGTGATGGGACCCAGCGGTCTGCAAATCGCCGCAGCATTGGGCAAGGAGCTCATTGTGGCAAACGCCGGACGCGTCAAGATGGCGGATGGTAGTTACGAACCGCTAAACGGTCATGTGATTTTACCTTTCACTGTCGGGAAGGAGACGCGTGAAATAAGGGTAGCGATCATACCACATCTTGACGCCGAATGCTACGTAGGAGTAAATTTCGTACGAGCATTCAGAGCCATATTGGATCCGGATAGCGACCGCCTGTTCCTCAAAGACAGCAAGCAGCAGATCCACCTCGAAGTTGCTGGAATAGGGGGTATGGCCACCCTCTCGTCCGCTGGGATAGCGGACGCAACCGAGGCAGAAAGGGAAGAGCTGCGAGCGCTAGTAAGCAAAGTGCTGTCTAATACTTCTCCCAAAATTGGGCGAACCCAACTCATCGAGCACTCGATTGGCGTGGGATCAGCTCGTCCGATAAAGCAGAAGTAGTACCCGGTGTCGGAGAAGATCCAGGAGGAGATGCACCGCCAGGTCCGAGAGATGCTAGATTTAGAGATCATAGAGCCCTCGGACAGCGGTTGGTCAAGCCCCGTGGTGATGGTACGCAAGGAGAACGGATCACGTCGGTTTTGCATTGACTTTAGGAAAGTCAATGCGCTAACGAAACCAGACGCTTATCCCCTCCCGTTCATGCAGGATATCTTACGCAAGTTGAAGAGATGTCGGTACATTAGTACTCTGGACATGAACTCAGCGTATCATCAAATACCTCTCCAGAAGGAATCGCGTCCTTATACGGCTTTCACAGTCCCGGGGATGGGACTGTATCAGTTTAAGCGGATGCCGTACGGATTGGCATACGCCGGCGCGACCTTCCAACGCATGATTGACCAAGTGGTTGGTCCTGATCTCGAGCCCAATGCCTTTTCTTACCTCGATGATATTATTATAGTCACCGAGACATTTGAAGGGCACAAGAAGTATCTCGAGATGGTGCTGAAAAGACTGACCGAAGCTAACTTGACAGTGAATAAGGACAAGTGTGTCTTTTGTCAAGATGAGGTGAGATATCTTGGCGTGCTGGTCAACAGGGATGGAATTCGTCCCGACCCAGCCAAGACAGAGCCTATAAGGGTTTATCCGGCTCCCAAGAACCTCAAACAGCTTCGACGATTCCTCGGCATGGCGTCGTGGTATCGGCGTTTTATGCCGGATTACGCTACGATTGCCGAGCCACTTACCCGTCTCACAAAGAAGAACCAAGGGTACGAGTGGTTAGATGAACAGGAACAAGCCTTTCAGCAGCTGAAGGCCCTGATCATGACTGCCCCAGTTCTTCAACGTCCCAGTGCGGATGGACTGTTTAGCCTGCACACGGACGCGAGCGATACCGGCATAGGAGCCGTGCTCGTCCAAGAGATAGACGGAGAGGAAAGAGTCATTGAGTTTGCCAGTCGCATTCTCACAGCACCCGAGAAGAATTATAGCGTTACGGAGAGGGAATGCTTGGCCGTGGTCTGGGCTATTAATAAGTTCAGACCTTACATCGAAGGGTACCACTTCAAAGTGATAACGGATCACAGTAGTCTTCGCTGGTTGTGTAATATGAGAAATCCAACCAGCCGATTAGCGAGATGGGCTTTAGAGCTTCAAGCTCATGACTTTGTCGTCGAGCACAGAAAAGGAGCTCTGCATCACGTTCCCGATGCCCTATCTCGCATGTATGAAGACGACGAGCCTACAGTAGCAGCAATGTCGTGGGCTCAAACTACTGAAGATCCTTGGTACCTAGACTGGATCAAGAACGTTTCCGACAGACCCCGTGATTTCCCCGACTGGAAAATAGTTGGAGGAAATCTATACATCTATCGCCCCGACAAGGAGTTAGAGGAAGTGATGGATGACGAGCAAGCATGGAAGCTGGTCGTACCCGTAGAGAATCGTCACTCTATTCTGAGAGAGTGTCACGATGATCCCTCAGCTAGCCATCTCGGAAGGGAAAAGACATTCGCCCGCGTGGCCCAAAACTATTATTGGCCACGATTTTACGCAGAAGTTGCGGATTACGTCAGGCGATGTCAAGTGTGCCAGCAATGTAAGGTCGAGCAACGTGCTCCCTCAGGGTTAATGGGTCACCATCAATCGGACAGACCATGGCAGGTGGTAGCAGGAGATATCACTGGCCCGCTTCCACGCTCTAGCCGAGGATACGAATACATCCTGGTATTCCAGGATTTATTCACGCGCTGGATTGAAGCAATCCCGATACGAAAAGCTAACGCAAAGACGATAGTCCGCGAGCTTCACGAACGAGTGATTAACCGGTTCGGCACCCCGGAAGTGTTTCACTCGGACAACGAGACCGAGTTTATAAATAAACTCGTAGACGAATACCTTGAATCTAAAGGAAGTGTATCATTCGACGACACCCCCTTACCACGCACAGGCCAATCCTGTCGAGAGGGCCAATCGGACCCTTAAGACAATGGTGGCGTCGTATATCCAGGATAAGCACAGCGACTGGGACGACAAGCTGCCAGAGTTAGTCTTTGCACTAAACACAGCAGTGCAAAGTTCTACTGGATGGAGCCCGGCTATGCTGAACTATGGTCGCCAACCCGAGACGCCTAGTACAGCTCGTCGAGAGCAAGACCGGCTTGCCCAGCAACAGTTTGAGTTCCGTCGACTGCAGGATTGGAACGACAAAATCAAACAGTTGCCAAGACTGCACGAGAACGCAAATCGTCAGTCGGCTGCCAGTAAGGCCCGGCAAGCCGAAATCTTCAACTCACGACGAAGGCCAGCGGAATTCGAGGTAGGAGATCTGGTGTGGAAACGCAACCGGATACTCTCGTCCAGCGCACAAGGTATCTCGGCTAAGCTTGCTCCGAAATATACAGGGCCATATCTGATCGTCAATAGGAAAGGTATGAATACGTATGTCATACAAGATGATCAAGGGGGCCAAGAAGTATCTCACATCGAGCACCTGAAGAGATACGTCCCCGAAAATGATGATGACTCAACTGATGAGGATCAACGTGAGCAACCTCGACCGCCGAGGGATCAACAGGTGAAGTGCGACCCACCTGTAGCGAGCGAATACTCCCCTGCGAGGGAGAATAATGCGAGCGAGTCCCCTGGCGAGGGAACTCGGTGTAATCCGCGCAAGACGTCGCGTACGTCTTTAGATAGCTCCAGCGTTACCAGACGACAGCATGGTCGTCCTCGGAAAGCAACCACGACCGTAAAGCGCCGATCACCCATAGAGCGGTCTGCCAATGCAGATTCTGAACCAGTTCCTCCGAGACGAGGAGGAGGGCGTCCTCCAGGCTCACGACCGAAGCGGACGTAAAGCGCCAGCAGCGGCCGAAGGCTGAGGCGGCCTTCAAAGAGGCTGCCTTTGAATACAGATTAACCTGTAACCCCTGCCTTCATCGAGCGGAACGGGAGGTACTGACGAACCTAGGTGTCCGCTCTGCCGCTGCAAGGAGATCAAGCGTCTGAATCAGTTTCCTCGCGTCCTGATAAACCTGATCAAGAGCAACTTGTTAACCCTCTTTCCCGTTCCTTGAGGAAGGGGGGTGTAACGGTAAGCGAGTTACCGATCAGGTAAGCAACGCGAAAGAGGAGATACAGCGCGGAGCGCGCAGGGAACGCGCGCGAGAATCGTGCGCAAGACAGTATCGAGAGAGTTCGCGCGCGATCGGCAACAACAAGGTGTTGACAATTGCCGAGTGATTTTTAATACGGTAAAAGGTGATAAAAGGCTGGTGAATTTAGTGTGTGGGTGTCAGGTTTTCTCCCCACCAACCTCCACGTCGGCGTGCAGAGCAGCACGTCTCACGGGCTGTGAGAAACAGAAGGCAGGAGTCGACCGCCTTCCCGACCGTAGGAGTGAGAGAGAGAGATAAGCACGAGGACGAGCTGTCTCTCCTTTCCCCAGTCGTTTCCCGCCGAGGCGCGATATATAGACGAGCGGTAAGTGGTGCACCACATTTAGACCCGCGTGTCTACTGAATATTACGCGTCCCGATTTACCTGGTACGGTCCAGGAGAGGAAGCGTTCCTCCTTTCCCCCCTCTCGTGACAATACCCGCACGGATAGAAAGGTCGGTGGTTCGCGGGAGCCACTTCACGAGAGAAGGCGCGCGTGACGTAGTAAGCTTCTACGTCAAAGCTCTCTACGTCAGAGATTCATACGTCACACGGTGTGACGTATGCCATCAGGTTAAGCAGCCGATCATATCTGGATCGGTTGCTCGTAATCGACAGTTCAATAGATTTCAACTGATTCTTTTCGCGTTGACCTCGGGGGTAGTCATCGGTACGACTCCCCGTAAATTGTTAACGTTAATTTATTGTTTATTTATTAATCTTTAGTTGATTATTTAATAAATTGACTCGGCGAGACTATCTTTCTCGCCGAGTAAACGTAAAATATCGATTGTTAAGAGTGTTTTACCGATTACTGTCCTATCCTACGAATACCGCCCTCTCCGGTGTTTATCCTAGTTGGCAATTTTGGGCATAGGGCCCAACACACGGTATATAAGTCAAACGGAGTGTTTGACGTTGTTAACGGCATTGCACGGGAATCAAAGGGATTTCCGGCCACATCGTGGGACTGCACACTTAAGGTTGGTAAGTTGGGACAGATTGGGCCTAACCGTGGGCCTTACATATCCCCAGTACCCACTCCGTTACAATATAATATTAATATCTACATTTCGCCTTAACCGTGTCTAAGATTTCAGGATTAGAGGTTACCTTTTATATATATATATGGGTGGTTCTCTGTGACATCGAAGATGAAAAAAATAAATATTGCTATAACTGTGGGAATATGTTTTAGAGGTTTCCAGTAGTTCTCCTGAATTTTTTCAGATTTTTTTAGGGCCATTATTTTAAGTTACAGAGAGTCAAAGTTGACATTTTAGCGCTTTTTTGCATTATATGCCCATTTTCATGAATTTTTAGCTCCCAGAAGATGCATTTTTCACTAAAAACATAAGTATGACTTTTTTTGTAAATTTTTCCGAACTTTTCATTAAAAATACTTTTAAAGACATAAATGTATGCTGTCACACTCTTGTAAGCCATTTAAACCTTAAATAGTGAAAATCAGCAATTTTGCTCCGGACTCTGATAACCTAATAATGTCTAAAAGATGTCTTTTTATAGTCAGAAACTGCCTAAAAATTTCCAGAGTGGGTCTAAATCATTAAGATCACTTATGGTCAAAATATCCGGGAAAAGTGCCCGAAATATTAATAGAAATGTATATTTGTTGCCTTATAACGATGAATCTAGTAGCATGATCATTGCAAAAAAATTTATGCACTTACCTTGGAATGGTAGAAAAGTATCTCCACTTGTTTCAGTATCCATCTAATCCCCTGTAAGCTGCTAAAAATACAAATATTATTATACAAATGTAAAAAATTAATTTTTAAACAGTTATAATTCTGAATTTTTAGTTTTACATCCCTTACAAGAATTATAATACTAATGTGAAGGATTACTATAAATATATAAACATCATTATTACAATAACTGAATATACGTATTTAATACAAAAAGATATATAAATAAATCGGATATATAATTATAATGAATAATATGATAACGTGACAGTGACAAGTTTGTGAAATCTAAACAATGTATTGCTGAATAATAATAATAATAATGTTGATACTTTTATAGTAATCCTTCAGATTAGTATTATAATTCTTGTAAGGGATGTAAAACTAAAAATTCAGCATTATAAATGTTTAAAAATTAATTTTTTACATTTGTATAATAATATTTGTATTTTTAGCAGCTTACAGGGGATTAGATGGATACTGAAACAAGTGAAGATACTTTTCTACCACTCCAAGGTAAGTGCACAAATTTTTTTGCAATGACCATGCTAATAGATTCATCGTTATAAGGCAACAAATATACATTCTTTTTCAGACGTTGTCTTGAAAAGAGCAAATAATGGATTTTATACTTTAGGTAAAGTTTAAAACGATAAATTTACACTTTTGAAAAGTTGAAATTGCGATTTTTCCTCTTTTGTAAAGTATAATTTTTTGGACCTTCATTTTCAAAGAGTAAATAGTGGATTCTACACTTCCCGTAAAACTGAAAATGCTAAATTTATACTTTTTAAAAGTGTAAATTTAGCATTTTCAACTTTACGGAAAGTATAGAATCCACTATTTACTCTTTGAAAATGAAGGTCCAAAAAATTATACTTTACAAAAGAGGAAAAATCGCAATTTCAACTTTTCAAAAGTGTAAATTTATCGTTTTAAACTTTACCTAAAGTATAAAATCCATTATTTGCTCTTTTCAAGACAACGTCTGAAAAATTATACTTTTCAAAGGAGTAAAAATCGCAATTTATACTTTTCTTATAGTGGAATTTTCGCTTTTTACACTTTAGAAAAATAGAAATATAGTATATTTCGGGCACTTTTCCCGGATATTTTGACCATAAGTGATCTTAATGATTTAGACCCACTCTGGAAATTTTTAGGCAGTTTCTGACTATAAAAAGACATCTTTTAGACAGTATTAGGTTACCAGAGTCCGGAGCAGAATTGCTGATTTTCACTATTTAAGGTTCAAATGGCTTACAAGAGTGTG
>JANSJX010000140.1:0-66409 GCA_026168455.1 Theocolax elegans
GGTGATTACTGACCTCGCGAGATTTTCGTCGGGTGATAACTGTCCTTGCTTCGCTAATACAGTAAAAGTGAAATATCTTCTTACTTATGCTTCATGTTGTATAATGTACTATTACCCAATAGTTATACAGTGTAACTTGATTCTTTCAGATAAAGTATCATCAACTTCGACATCCTACATAAGATCGAATTGTGAACGTTTTGTCATGACGTTTTTACAGCATGTTGGAGAGAAGAAAAAAATGCAGCACCCGCGTAAAAATAGATAAATTCATATGAACTTGATATGATGTTTAGGTTCATATAAAGTTTATATAAATTTATCCAATGGCACAATCCTGAACTTCATTCATGATTGTGCTAAAGTTCAGCTAAAGTTTATAAATAATTTAAAAACAGCATTAGCCAAACTTGATATTAACATTATTTAAAATTTATATTGTTTTTGGTTAAAATTTTAGTTTAAAAATTTATAAAAATTTGGTTATTTAATCTGTATATAATTTTATATATAAATTTATATACATAAATATGAGGATTTTAAAAAGAAAAAAGTAATGTTAAATGTTACCCAATCCACATCTGAAAAAAAGCATTCAATTTTTCAAAATTTGATGTAGAAGTAGGTATAGGGTGGTATGGCGAGACGTAAACAAACCCCCACCACGCGGCCCCGCGAGGCCCGGGCGTAGGGCCGGTATGGCGAGACGCGTCTATTTTTAGCCGCGGCGCCAGTGCACCAGATGTACTCTCTCTCTCTCTCTCTCTCTCTCTCTCTCTCTCTCTCTCGCACCCACGCTGTGCCTCTCTCCCTCTCTCTCGCTCGTGTGTCTCTCTTACGCTCTCTCTTCCAACCGCTCTGTCTATGAAAAACACTGCAGCGTCTAAGGGTCGGTATAGCGCAGTGTATACACACTTCGTGCTACTCATTTTTGGGCAGGTATGGCGCGCTGTCAACATACCCCCACCACATCGATACTCCTGGTCGTCGTCAATCTCTGTTGCTCTCTCTCCCTCTCTCTTGCTCTCTAGCTTTGTCTAGAACTCTTGCGTGCACCTAAGAAGTGGTATAGCGTAGATCTCGGTTTTCGGGACGGTATGGAGAGACACCGTGGCGCTTAGCCAGATGTACCTCTCTCGCACCGACGCTCTCTCTCTCTCTCTCTCTTATACCGTTGTGGAATCCTTAGTTTTAAGTAATAAGAAGAAACACATGTTTATTTTCTGGCCTAATGTACGTGTACGAATCTGTACAATACCTTGTACACCTTACTCTTGCTGTACGACTGGTGCTTAGAGTGATGCAACCATGTCTACTTTTCGGTCGTCCATGTCCTATTTTTAACGCTTATACTTAACCGGTAATAAATACTTTTATTTCTCTTGCTCGCTCTTCTTATTATTATGATTCCTCATATTTATAAATTATACATAACGCATGTCAAATTTACAGGGATAATTAAATTAGGAAATTTTAAAAAAATAAAAATAATTAAGTGTTTAATTTATAATGCAATTAAAATTTATTTCTTTATTCTCACATCGTTACATTATTATATTAAATATTATGTAACTCAAAAAGGAATACAGTATTTTCTATTTATT
The DNA here is from genome assembly GCA_026168455.1 of Theocolax elegans. Classification (NCBI taxonomy): domain Eukaryota; kingdom Metazoa; phylum Arthropoda; class Insecta; order Hymenoptera; family Cerocephalidae; genus Theocolax; species Theocolax elegans. Next base: position 1,605 of record JANSJX010000140.1, read on the forward strand.
AAATATGTCTCTTGCTCACTGTTAATTATATTTTTTACTTGTCCCGCACTTATAAATTTGTGAAAACCTTTTTCGCCATAAGGATCTCGCAAAAGTGCACAGTTATCGAAAATTGATGTTTTTTCCTTGACATACTGGTACGCTTTAAATAGCCAAACTGCGGCCAAGGTATTGTTAATTATTAAACTTTTTAGCATATCACCCATAAACATCGATAAACTAAAAGAAAAATGTATAATTATAATTAATTGAACATTAATAAATTTACTGAGATTAATAAAAATTTTGACTCACTATCCGCTTAGAAGTGCTTGTAATTTTGTCAATTTCTACTGATAAACGTATACATCCTTCCTTCTTATCGTTTCGATTGGCTTATAATCTTGTTCTGGTTCTTTGACGTGTGTAATGCTGTTAAAAAATTCTTCTCTTGTCAATGTAAATGGTTCGGTTTGTAATATATTTCTATTTGCTGCTAAAATTAACCTCCCCCATGTGGTGAATCTTTGAATGCCCGTATTCGGATTGTTACGACCCGTTACGCATTTATCCAAGGCTTCCATGCACGTTATAATATCGCGAGTTAACTTACTCACTCTTTCTATTTTATTAAATACCTGCGACACACTTTTCGTCTGTTTAAAAAAAAGTTCGCTCCTTTTTTCGCGCGAAGCCCGAGATTAATACGTATATTTATTAATTGTCGACGATTTGTTTTCTTTATTTGAATCTGATTCATGTATTATTTCAATGTCACTATCTTCTTCTTCCTCGGGCTCCTTTTCTGTATGTGTAATTGTAATTTCCGTATTCCGTTCATTAAATGACTGTAAAATAGATTCGATCGCCTCGGTAACTGCACTACTTGACATTTCTTTTACGGTTTCGGGAAATGCGTACTCCTTTAATTGCTTGTGCGACTCAGGTAAATTTATCACAATCTCGTCAGAATTTGACGTACTCGAATAATTTGTCGTTTGCGTTAAAGTGTCCGCATTATTCGGTTTGTTGAGCAATCCTGGTATTTGACGTTCAAAATCGGAAGAACACGCTGAGAAAAATGAAAGATCGGTTAATACCGCGAGATCGTCTGGTAAAAAAGAATCCTGCACTGTGTCTTCCTGTAAACATGGTGTACTTAGCGGTGTGATAATCGGATGTTGAAAACTATCGTTTATTCCATGTGTATACAAATTAGGTTTATTAATCGTAGAAAAATCGTCAGCTGTCGTTTGAATTAATTCATTTGTACCCAACAGGTCCATCCAATCTATATCCATATCGAATTCACAACTGTTTATTTCATTTGTAATTTCCATCGCACTTTCTTAAACAACACACAAACTTCAAATAAACTTTTTAAATAAATTTTCAAAAAACTTAATTATTAATAAGTCTTTTTTCTTAAAAACACGAGAAACCAAACGTATAAATTACCGAAATTATACAGTCTTATTCACCCTATTAATTAATTGTATTATTTGAAAATCCTTTATCAATAAAATTCTACTAAGGCACCTCGATGTAAACGTTCGGACTGTGCGGGTAAAACTAAAACCTTCAAGTAAAAAAGGAATACCCATTTAAATAGAGGGTTAAGATTTTACCTGTTTTTAGGGAAATCGACGAAACGTAAGTAGATAAGAATACGTTTTTAAGGATGTTTATAATAAAAAACAGATGGAGCACTTCTCTGTAGGGTGTCTCTGTACAAAAAATTCGTTATCGTCCTAAGTAAACTTATACAAATGATCACATCGATAGAGTTTATTATTGAAAGTAAAATGCTTGTTGCGCACGTGTTCAGGAATGAATCTGTACCTGTAGCGGCAATAAAAACCAGATGGACCTCTCTAATGCACATACCTAGGTATGAAAATTAGTATACATCTGTGTGCATGCCCGTGTCATAACGTAAATGAGAAAACAAGAGGGAGAAAAATCGGTTAGTAGGGATGAAAATCTGAAAATCGTCAGTCTATTTTCCTGTGCGGTCTCAGGTGCATCGTAGCACGCGAAAAACCTTTGTTTTTATTCTTGCAAATCATTTTTTCGACAAAAGTTTAAAATATGATTAGCCCTGCTGAAATAATTTTGTGCGGTATTATTGTGCGAATCGTTGATTATTTGCGCCAAAGACAGCCCCCCGCGAGACTTTGGCGCAGATGTGATTTTACGTGGCGTCATCGCGTAAGGCGAATGGAGTATGTGAGATTAGTGCGGGAGTTTAATTTCATCCTGAGCTGCTGCAAATTTCGAGAAATTGCCCATTTACATCGCTTTTTTTTCGAGGCAACGAAGTGGCGGTAAGAGCAGCCGGAGATTTTATAATTCGTCTCAAGATGCAGGGATTGTATCCATTAAGAAATTTAATGGATGAATATAATGATTATGAAAGTAAGTGTACATATTTTATTTATAAGTAACATGGGTTGTTTATTATGCAGTTGTGAATTAAACTTTAATAGTATAAACACATGGGTTTAAAAAATTATTTCACACAAACATTTATGCACGTACATTTAAATTCTCTCTCACCCTCTCTCTATCTCTCTCTCTCTCTCTCTCTCTCTCTCTCTCTCTTTCTCTCTCTGTCTCTCTCTCTCTCTCTCTCTTTCTCTCTCTGACTCTCTCTCTCTCTCTCCCTTTTCTCTCTCTCTCTCTCTCTCTCTCTCCCTTTCTCTCTCTCTCTCTCTCTCTCTCTCTCTCTCTCTCTCCCTCTCTCTCTCTCTCTCTCTCTCTCTCTCTCTCTCTCTCTCTCCCTCTCTCTCTCTCTCTCTCTCTCTCTCTCTCTCTCTCTCTCTCTCTCCCTCTCTCTCTCTCTCTCTCTCTCTCTCTCTCTCTCTCTCCCTTTCTCTCTCTCTCTCTCTCTCTCTCTCTCTCTCTCTCTTGCACTCATCCTCTCACTCTCTCTTTCTCTCTCGTGCACCCATTCTTGTCCGTGCTCCCCCTCTCTCACGCCCACCCTCTCCCTCGTCTTCTCTCTCTCTCTCTCTCTCTCTCTCTCTCTCTCTCTCTCTCTCTAATTTGTGCTACTTTGGGGGGTGGCCCCCGTAGGCTAATAAAATAACTATCAATCAATTAATCTCTCTCTTACACTTAGTATCAGGTGTATTCAGTATATATATTAATACAGATTACTTATGATTTCAACATGTATTAATAAATTCATTTTTTTATTTTTCAGTTGGAAGAAATTTACTTAACGACATTGATAGCGACAGTGAAATTATTGTCGTTTCCTCCGAGAGTGACAACGATGTTGACGAGAACACCGAGTGTACAAGCGGTACTTGCGTAAGTGATACTGAATGTGAATGCGTGAGTCAAGTGCGGGTTATGTTTCAGGGCGGTTATAGCGCGGATGTAGAAAGCACGAGAGAAAGCGAAGACGAAATACACTTGTGCGTAGATAGGGCAAAGGAGGTGGAACAAAATACAATCGTACAAGTAGGTGGTGGTGCGCGTGATGGTACCGAGAATGGTACAAGTGTCGATTCCGGAGATAGCAGTACCGATACAGCTATCGAGGAAGAGGAGACCGGTAATTCCATACAACCGCCAGGTGTGCGTTTTATCGTATTAAACGAGCAGAATCAGCACGTTAAAAAATTTCGGGTCGACGGTCGTAAGTTAACACTTCGAATAAAACACCCACCACATGGTTTTAATTTATTTGTATGGTTAGAGCTGGTTATGCAAGATATTCATTCGTATGTTATTTCAAAAAGCGGAGAAAATGATTTAATAGGCGTCTCAATCAACAGCGACAATTTTGCTCACGGTGCCGCTGGAATATCATTTAGAGCAGTGAATAACTTTTTTTATAACGATTTATGAGACTTGTTAGGAAGTGTCGCCCAAAGTAACACAAATTTTTACGTTGACGACAATTTCATTTTAGAAGCTACGTACGTAAGTATGCCAAAAGGTAAAGGTCGCGGTCAAAAACCTTTAACTATTGATGTTGTTCGCCAACGGTCGTTGTTATTAATCAATAATAATGATAATTTATGTTTGCCACGTGCGTTGGTCGCTGGTGAAGTTTTTATTTTGACTAAATACGACATCAGACCGGAAATAAAGGAAACGTGGAAGTTGATTAGAGACGGACGTAGGTCATATCAAAAAGAACAGGCTTTGGAACTTGTAATGGGTGCTTCGGTTAATGTACCTGAAAACGGTTGCGGGCTTGAGGAATTGAAAAAATTTCAAGATTTTTATGCGGCCCGTGGTATAGGTATTGTCGTCTACGATAAAAAGGATTTTGGGTCTGGAGAAGCTCCGCTGTTTGATGGGCGTAAAACTTTAATACGGCATAATGAACGGGAGACACGGCCAACGAATGAAATTAATTTATTATACGACGATGAAATTAAACATTTTGATTTGATTTTAAATTTAACGGGTGCAGCCAAAAATAATTATTTTTGCACTTCATGCAACAAATCATATAAATATGTAGACCAGCACGCGTGTTCAGCTATTTGTACGGGTTGTTATGTTTCACCTGCTTGTAAAAAGGAGAAAAGTATAGTATGCAAAGATTGCTCCAGAACATTTTTCACCGAAAACTGTTTTAAGAATCATAAATCAGATGGTACGTACAAACTAAATAATAAAAAGATTTGCGACTTAATTAAAATATGTCATGAATGTAAAAACTTGTACATGTACATCGCGGGAAACACGAATGTGGGGTTACTTACTGTAAAGGATGTAAAAATAAGCACTCGTATAATGAATTATGTTATATGACACCATTGCAACGAATAAATAAAAAAATGAAAAATATTTATATGTCTTTTACGATTTTGAGACGCGTCAAGATACCTCATACCGGAATCATGAAATGACTCGTATCCACTTTCCAACTTTATGCATCGCGCATCACGTTTGCACAGACTGCATCGATAACGATAATACTTTTGACATTTGCACCACTTGCGGTACGCGCGAACACATTTTTTGGGAGAATCCGGTTAAAGAATTTACAGACTTGTATTTGAGAGAAAAAACAGTATTTCGAAAAATCGTGTGTATTGCTCACAATGCACGTGGTTTCGACGCACAATTTATTCTGCGTGAATTAGTCGAACATCGTGAAAACGTTTTGCCCAATGTAATTTTAAATGGAAAAAATATAATTCTGATTCAGAGCGGTAAAACTAGCTTCATCGATAGTTTGAATTATTTTCAAATGAAGCTCAGTGTCTTGCCAAAAACATTCGGGTTACCTGAAAGTTCGAAGAAAGGGCACTTTCCACATTTGTTTAACACGTTAGAAAACAAAAATTATATAGGTCCATTGCCCGATGCCTCTTTTTATTCACCAGACTCAATGTCGTCGACTGATCGCGAAGATTTTTATCTATGGTATAATGCAGAAAAAGCACGAAATGCTGTTTTTGATTTCAAACGCGAAATGCTGGAATACTGCCGCATGGATGTTGAGATATTGAGACGTGCATGCTTGGCATTCAAGAAAATTTTTTCGGACATAGCGGATATATGTCCATTTACAGAAGCAACTACGATTGCCAGTGCGTGCTCGCTGCTGTATCGAAAGCAGTTTTTAAAAGAAAAAACCATAGGTATACTGCCGCCTAACGGGTACAGGCGGTGCGACACTCAATCACAAAAAGCTATCAAATGGCTTCTTTACTGCGAGCGAGAGATTGGTCATGAAATAATTCACGCAGGTAGATCTCACGAATTTAGATTGAAAGAGGGCTTTTTAGTCGACGGTTATTTACCAGCTCTAAGTTCGGAGCAAAAAGGAGTCGTATTCGAATTTGAAGGGTGCTACATTCACGGATGCCCGACATGTTTTTCAAAATCCCGCAACAAACAAGTAGTTTACGGTCGATCGTTTGACGAAGTTTACGAAAATACACAGCATAAACTCCAAAAATGCGTGAATTCGGGTATGAGGTACGTTATATTTGGGAATGCCAGTTTAATAAATTAAAGCAATCAAATCCGGAAATAGATCTTTATTTAAAATCGCACCCATTAATTCATAAAATAACACTTAATCCACGCGACGCATTTTTCGGGGGTCGCACTGAAAATATTGTACCTTTTTATGAAATTAAACAGGGAGAGCAGATAAAATACACGGATATTTGTTCTCTTTACCCGTTTATTTGTAAGAGAGGCAAATATCCTGTAGGTCACCCGCGAATTTTGATGGGTGAAGAGTGTGGTGAATTAACGGGTAGCGACATAAATGATTTAACACGCGTTGAACGCCTCGTCAAATGCAAGATTTTACCTCCGCTCAATTTGTATCTTCCCATTTTGCCAGTTAAAATGCACAACCGTTTGCTGTTTGCACTTTGCCGGTCTTGTTGCGAAGAAATGAACAATGGCGAGTGCAATCACGATTCCGTTGCGGACCGCGAGTTTTCGGGAACGTGGGTGGTAGACGAATTGCGTAAAGCTGTCGAGCTCGGTTATCGCATAACCGAGATATATATAATCTGGCAGTATGAAATTACGCAGTTCGACGGAGTGCAAGGAGGTCTTTTTCACGAGTACGTCAATACTTTGTTGAAAATAAAACAAGAGGCAAGTGGATTCCCCACAGAATGCGTCGACGAGGAATCCATTTTGCAATATCTGCAAGATTACGAGCGCAATGAAGCTATTAAGTTAGATCGTGCAAAAATTGAGCGGAATGTAGGATTGAGAGCTGTTTCAAAACTGATGTTAAACACACAGTGGGGTAAATTCGGTCAACGCTCAAATTTGAAACAGACGACAGTTGTAAAATCGCGTCAAAAATTTTTAGAACTAATTACGTCACCCGACAAAGAAATTTTTTCTATAATACCCGTAAATGATGAAATTTTGTATGTGAATTGGCGGTATGTAGAAGAAGCAATGGAACCGTCACCAAATACAAATATTGTCATAGCTGCGTACACAACCGCTCAAGCGCGGTTGGAATTGTATAAGTACATGGCGCAACTCGGCGAAAGATTGTTATATTGTGATACCGATTCTTGTATATTTGTAAGGAAAGATGAAACCGATGCGAGCGAATACGAGCCACCCTTAAATAATCTTTTGGGTGGTATGACCGACGAACTGGAGGGTTACGGGAAAGGTACGTATATACAAACTATGGTCGCAGTCGCCCCGAAATTTTATGCTTATAAAGCTATTACACCATCGGGTGACATTGTGCAGAGCTGTAAAGTAAAGGGTGTATCTCTAAATTTTAAAAATTCATTAAGCATAAATTTTGATAGTATTAAGAATATGCTCGATGCTACCTTTACCGATACCAAGAATGTGTGTAAAGATGAATGCGTTGCTAATTTAAATACCGCAATAACTGTTAATTTTCAAGCGATTCGACGATCCACAGTGCATGAAATTTTGACTTGTAATGAATCGAAGACATGTACAGTTGTATTGAAAAAGCGGCGATATATATCGCAACACCGTTCGGTACCATATGGTTACAAGTCGAATTAAAGTAAAAATATTGTAAATATTGTAAATATGTAAAATATGTGCACATTTTTATTGAATAAATAACATAGTAAAATGTATTCTACTGTTTTTTTATCACTTTTATTTTCCATGTATCAAAAGGCGCGATAGCGCCTGACGCAAGTATAGCGCGAGAGCCATTATAGACAGCTAATTTAACCCCTCAGATTTTTGATGTCTTTTTTCTTACTATTACATTATATTCAATATGTAATAGATCAAACCTCGTATTCTCTATTTATTTATCTTCATTTTACATCCAATTCTATGTAAATTCATTGACGGATATTGAAGAAAAATCATGAAAAAGAAATTGCTTGTTGATTTCCTTTACGAAATTTTTTCCTCTTCCCTTTTTTTCGTCTCCCTCATATATATATGTCTATTTGCTTTCCAGTCCGTGAGAGAGTGCGGACAGAGGTAAAAACCGCCAGTCAGACTCTGAAAAATTCCTTGAGAGGGAGCTGCTGCTACTCTTTTTCAATACTGTTGTCACGTATATATATATATATATTATATTATATCAAAAGGTGCGATAGACAGCTAATTTAACCCTTAAATTTAACTGTTATTTTAAAAATTTTCAAATTCTAAAATTAGCAGGGGTCCTTTGGATATATATATATAATATGACATTCCCGTATCTTCAACAAAAATGTCACGTAACACATAGGTGCAGGGGATCACAATTTACTTACACGGGAGAGAAAGAGAGATAGAGTGAAGTGAGAGATAATCAAGTCAAACGTCAACCCGCGTGTATATTACAGCGTGCAAAAAGTGTTACAGATAAAACAAGTATTTCTGTGTAAAGAAAAATAGCATCTCACTAATAAGATGAGTAAATAAACGATAAAAAGGAAAAAGTCTGAAGAGAGATAGAAATATAGAATATTTAATGAAATAGAACTTAATTACAATGAACAAATGGAACAAATAAAAACTAGCAAACAAAACTCAGATGTTAAGAAACGTAATAATGGAATTCATTGCATTAAGTTTAAAAAACAAGTATTTCTGTGTAAAGAAAAATAGCATCTCACTAATAAGATGAGTAAATAAACGATAAAAAGGAAAAAGTCCGAAGAGAGATAGAATATTTAATGAAATGGAACTTAATTACAATGAACAAATGGAACAAATAAAAATTAGCGAACAAAACTCAGATGTTAAGAAACATAATAATGGAATTCATTACATTAAGTTTAATAAGGATGAATGTATTTTTCAGTTTGCAATATATGATGATGACGAACATGTAAAAACATATACTGTTCAAATTTTTAATGAAAATAATAAGGGAACATTTGGAGTTGTGGATATTCCATTGGCCATAGATTTGCATCAAGTAGTTAAAGAAACACCTTTTTGGATAATATTGTAAATACTCCAATAATATTTGTAAGAAATCTTAAGTTACACTTAGACACGTATCACAAACAAAAATAACAATATGATGATTTGAAATCTAATTTTGGAAAATGTTTGTAATTGTTCTGTGGATGTGCATTATTCTTATACTATTGTTTTATAACGTTTCTGAAATGCAAAGATTTTGAAACTAATATCTACTTTAACATAATTGTTTATGTATTTTATGACTTAACAAAAGAAAATCCTATTAAAGTAAAATTTGACTTAAATAGCTTTGATGATATTGACAATACTAAGATGAAGCAGCATTTAGAATCTTTTTTCGAATGTTTTAAAACTTTAACACTAAAAGAAGCATTTATTCAAATAATTGAACAAGATAATGCACCTATGGAATGGAAGTTGGAAAAATATGATACAATATTAAATTTAAGTGTAAGTATTTTTAAACTAAAGACTTTAAAACTGAAAAAAAATTATTCATTTACTTCTCTTTTAGGATTTATCAGATTTTGAAAGCTCAGATGATGATATTAGCCAGATGAGCACTCCGAAAAAGAAACAAACAAAACAAGCGGTGACGAAGCTTTCATATACTAAAATTAAAAAACCAACTGTTAATAAATTACAAACTAACAAAAAGTCAAGGTAAAAATGATGGCTCGACTGAACAGTATAGTCAAGGAAATTCTCAAACAAATATGAATGTTAAAAAAACACAGAAAACTAACAAGAAAAAGAAAAAAAAACTTCAAGGTACAATGAGACAAACAAAACTAAACTTTACATTAGAGAAGAATGCAAATGAAAAAAAGGTTACTGGTGATAATAGTACAATAAGCGCTGCTATTAATGTGAATAAAAAAAGGGCAGAACAATTAAAGCAAGTCAACACATCCAAAGGAGAATCAAATAGTGAAATGGATAAAACAGATAAAATTAATAAAGTTAATTCAAAAAGAAAACCGCAAAAACAGCAATTAGCTAGCAAGCTAGTTAATTTAAATAAGACTATTGACATGAAAAGGAAATCAATAACAAAAATAAATACCATTAAAAGACCACATAGTATAGTTAACAAAAGAATCAAGCAACCTATCACAACAAGTACACCACGAGAACGTGAAGTACACAAGAGAATAAAAAAGAGAGAAATTACTTTTTTATTAGTTTTGCAGAAATTAATTTTGCACAAATGAATATTATTATTATTATATAAAATTGTTTATCTATTGCTGCAAGACACGGGAAGGATATACATTGTGTATTTAAAGAGAATAAAAAAGTGAGAAATTTATTTTTTATCAGTTTTGCAGAAATTAATAAAATTATTAAAAAAAGGATTTATCTATTGCTTGTAGGATATGACAGAACTAGTATTGAAATGTAAACTTGTAAGATACTTTTTTAAAAAACTGTTTCTTATCAATTTAAATGATATTTGTATTTTTAAAAATAAATACTTGTTGATTGTACTTTGATTTCAGTACTTTCTATTGCAGAAACTTTTTATGGAGTTTAAGAAACAATATATAAATGTTTAATTAAAATACAATTTATGGTATGGTAAAAAATACTTGTCGATTATTCCGCTTTGATTTCAGTACTTTCAATAGCAGAAACTACTTATGAAGTTTAAGCAAAATATATAAAATATCTAATTATAAAAAAGAAAAATAAGTAGAAAAAAGAAGGGGGTAAAAATTAATAATTTTTTATCAGACATCGTTTTTGAAAGAGTGATTGGAAACCATACTTGCGAAGTTTGACACCTTCGTCGAAGGTGTTTTATAAAGTACTTTCTACAGTATATAAAATGTCTAATAATAAAAAAGAAAAATAAGTAGAAAAAAGATGGGAGTAAAAATACATTTTTACTGCTTCGTTGGATGGTGTTGCAAGATTATGGAATATAGCAACAGTTATCATTTTCAGAGATCAGCGAGGGTTAAATCAATAATATTGATTACCGAGACAAAAGCTAGCAAGATCGCCGCGAAGATCAGGCTAGCACATACCGCGCGTCGAAACAGCTGAATCCAAGGCGGTGGTCTAGCTAATCACCGTCCGCGCCGCCACCGCCGCCGCCGCCCCCCCCCCGTCCGCGGAGATCATGCTTTTTTGCGTTAAAATGTATTATACGGAGAACATCATTCAGTTTTGAGAATGGACACGCGGTGGAAACATCCATTTACATGCATATGTGCCGGCCCTACGATGGCCGGTAAATCGGTATTCGTGAAACGATTTCTTAAACATCTACTGCAAATGTGTGACGTTCGGTTCGATCAAATTCTTTTTTACTACGGTGAATGGCAAGACTCGTATCGCACTGCCTTTAAATCGGGCGATAATCAAAAAATTGAATTCAAGGAGGGAATACCGCAACCGACCGACTACTCTTACGATAGTAAAAAAAAGAAATTATTGATTCTCGATGATTTAATGCGCGAATCGTCAAATAGTTGCGTGCTCGATTTATTTACCAAAGGATCACACCACAAAAACTTGAGTGTTATTTTTATTACGCAAAATATTTTTTACAGAGGTCAGATCAACGCGATTTGTCGTTAAATTCAAATTATATTGTACTGTTTAAAAATCCTCGCGATCGTGCCCAAGTTTTACATCTTGCGAGACAGGTATATCCCGAGGATCCTAAATTTTTGCAAGAAGCTTACATGGATGCGTGTACATCACCATTTAGCTATTTATTGTTAGATATGAAGCAAGATATACCAGACGCGTACCGTTTCCGTACATGTATATTTCCCGATGATCGAGCACAATATACGTACCAAAAGTATTAGCTTCGACAACCATGCGTTTTTTTCGATAATAATTTGATTAAAACTCTTAAAAATTTTCTCTATTAAACAGTCTTTAGGTGACTATGGCCGGGCAACATTTAACTGCGTACCAGGAACACGGTTTTCAAAAAAATCTATTGCGCTGTTGACTGCTTTACATCGCGCTGATAATCGACAACGCTGTGCTCTGTTACGTACAGCTGATAAAAACCTTATAAAGTGTATTTGCGAATGTGCTTTGAATGTACTTCAAGGAGTCGTAGAACTAAAAAGAAGCGAAAAAGCTCGTTTAAAACGACACAAAAACGTTTTGAGGAAGCTGGTTATTAGACCTTCGCGTGGGAGTGGTACAAAGAATACGTGGAAAAAAAAGAAACGTGTAATAATACAAACCGGTGGTTCGTTTTTACCTCTTTTACTGGGTCCGCTTGTAAGCGTGCTATTTTCAAAAATTTTCGGTAAGTAAACGTTATGGAGCGAGGTCGAAAAATGGTTTTAGTACCGGCTGAAACACTAGATCGTATGCAAGCGGAAACGTATCCTATTTCCACTTTACCCGTAAGTAATGATGAGTTACCTAGTAAGATAGACGGCGTAGCAGACAATGTACCACATATCAATGAAAACTCAATTCAGACGGTTGGGGATAATTTATCACGCTTAGATAACGAAATGTTTGAAATCTTAAAATCAAAAAAATTTGACAATGAACGTGACAAATGTAAAAATTATCTACAGGTTTTGAGACGGTATTTATTTTTTAAGGAAAACCAACGTTCTAAACCGTGCTGGCAACGAGGAGGATAGCGAGTCGTCAAACCTAATAGACGAGGTCGAAGAAACTCTAACACCATTGTCTGAGGGAAATATTCTGTCAAGCTTGCCAGAAATTTATCGAAAAAGGGCACGATTATTACTAAAGTACTGGCGCAAGAATGCACCAGATAGGTTAAAGTGGAATGCCTCTGGAAACGTTTTGTTGGATGGAAAACTCGTACCACAATCCAACATATTACAACTATTAAACTATGTTGTGAGGGAGAGTAACACTAGAAACAACAAAAAGGAAAGTATGGAAAGTAATGAACCGTCAGGTCGTTTAGAAATTGCAAAATTTATTGGTGAGTCTGAAACACCGATGCATCTTATTGGAAATATAGAAATTATTAAGATCATCAAAAGATTGACTAAACCATTAAATACGGCAAAACGTCGAGCAAGTTCGAGCATATGTAGTAGTAAACGGCGTTCAATGGGGTCAGTATTTACACCACCTCAGACGAGAAACATGGTGAAGCGAAGGTGGTTAAAATTGGACATGTAAAAAATGTCGGAAGATTACGATAAACAATATTACGACCCATCTAACGAAGCTGGTTATGCTGGTGCTCACCGCCTCGCACTTGTGAAAGCAAAAGGCAAATCGTTATCGAAAAAACAGCGGGAACGTTTGCACGAATGGCTAAGCAATCAAGACGCTTACACCTTGCACAAACCTATACGTCGAAAATTTCCAAGATTACACTACAACGTTTCCAACGTGGACGATGTTTGGGAAGCTGATTTATGCCAATTAACATCTATAAAAAAATCGAATGATGGTTTTTGCTATTTACTAGTAGTTATCGACATTTTAAGTAAGTTTGCATGGGTCGAACCATTACGCGACAAGTCTGCAGTCACTGTAGCCAATGCCTTTGAGAAAATTTTAAAACGGTCTGAGGGTAGGAAACCGGTGCACCTCCAAACAGACAGAGGCAAGGAATTTGTAGGTGCAGCACTGCAAAATGTTTTAAAAAAACATAACATTCGTTTTCGGGTGGCTCGAAATCCCGATGTGAAAGCGGCTGTAGTTGAACGGCTAAATCGCACTATTAAAGAGCGAGTTTGGAGATATTTCACGCATCAAAATACGAATCGTTATATTGATGTAATACAAAAAATTGTGTACGCGTACAATAATTCTACACATTCTGGAATAAAAATGAAACCAGCAGAGGTTGATTTGTACAATGCAGTGCAAGCCCGAGAGAATTTACAGAAGAGGTGGATAAAGCAAAATGGGAATCCTATTAAATATCCTAAATACAGCGTCGGTGATCACGTACGCATCAGCAGGTCAAAGGCAACGTTCGAGAAAGGTTTTGAAAAAAACTTCAGCGAAGAAATATTTATTGTAAATCGAATTTTACGACGCCAAAATATATATATTTACGAATTGCGAGATTTGAACAACGAGGTGATTGACGGAATCTTTTACACCGAAGAGTTAGCGCGCGTGGGATCACACCGCGTTGCCAGTGAGCAACAATTTAAAATCGAACGTGTGCTACAAAGTAAAGGTGTGGGAAAAAGAAAAAAACTATTGGTAAAATGGGTAGGTTACCCTGAAAAATTTAATTCTTGGATTAAAGCATCTGACGTAAAATCGTTGTAAACATGGATCACCTTGAAGACTTTTATTTGGTACTACCGAGCAATAGTAGTATGTCGTACTTTCCAGACAATACAACTACTTGTTTTACCACGTATTTAAGTCACGAAATCCGATTAAATGGAAATTGGGAAGTTGGCCTCGCTAAAATTCACGTTCCTTGTACTATCATGCATATACAAAAATCAGAAAATTTTTATAACTTTAAATTAGGTACTGCTAAAAAACAATATTCTGATTTTGACGGCGTCTGTAACTTTCTATACGGAATTTACGAAAATATTGAACAGCTGGCGAGTGAAATAAACAATGTTCAAATCGTACGCGAACATCAAGCCCTCGTACCGAGTCAATTTCAGAAAAGTTTTTACATGTTAAAGCAAATTTGTAATTGCGAGGTACCACATTATACGACATTTAATCAAAAAATTCTTCGTATTTTCGGTTTACAAAATGATGTTCATAGAGCGACAGGTACAATTGTTACTGGAAAAGGTAGTTTATCGTCAAATATTGGTAGTAGACCCGCTTGTCTCTCGCAAGCTATACCTGATCAACTTTACGTTTATACAGATATTTGTGAGCCTTACACAGTTGGTGACATTCAGGCTGCGCTTTTAAGAATAGTCGCTCTGGATACTCCGAAATATAAATTTGGAACAAATATGGTGAGGCAATATGCACCAATTCATTATATACCATTACTGCATCACACTTTTCGAAATATTATCATCGATATAAGGGATCAACACGGAAAATCAATCCCATTCGAGTTTGGTACATTGACGATAAAACTTCATTTCAAACGCATGCGCTAAGTACATAATATGAGTCATTATATTCAGTACTACGGAGAGCAGGCTGGTGGCGGTTCTAGAGGTGTAAAAAACGTATACTCGGGTTCAACGTATCAAAAGGGTTGTGGAATCGGCTGTTTTCTCTGTGACGTTGTACAACATACAACGTACAAGTACATGCACATGGCTTGTATTTACAAGTCATGTGCATGAATACAGTTAACATATATTAGATCGCGATCGCGTCGCAGGTAGCGAATCCCTCGCAGGCGGACCGAAGTGCACCGATGCACTTTTAATATAAACACTGATACCCACGGTATGGGTATGTTTTAGAGTCGGAGCCGAGAAGCGACGCGACCGATATCCGACGGTAGTACGCGGACTACGACCGAGACCACGGCCGAGAGGTATCGTGAGCCAAGGACCGAGCCCAGGTCGTCGTATACCTAACGTATGCGTGCGAAGGTATACCGCGGCATATTAGAATGGATATATATAGATATATACGGTGCGCGCACACCTATGTATGCGTATATACTATTGTATATAGCGCGCGCACGTATATAATACTATATTAATTAATTTAGCTAGATAGCGTCGTTAATTTTAAATAAAAAAATTAGGTAGATCCGTCGGTAGAGTTTGGGGGCGATTTTTAATAGTTTATAAAATATGTATATAGTTGTAAATAGTTGCTAAAATTAAATTCTAATTGATGTATGAGTGTGTCGGGATAGTTGATAGTAATTACATAGTCGGTAGGCACGGGGCGGCAGCACCGACTGGATTACCGATATGGTAATTCATTATTTGTAATGCGCGCCTTCCGAGTGCCAGGGGATGATTGGTTGCGTGGTCGACCCAATAATGAACAGGTTGGTGGTGACGTAAACCACTATTATTGGGTAATCGGCCTTGACGGAAATAAGATCAAGGCTGACTACGCGTATCGATCACGCAATCAACCACCCTAATCAACGCCGGTAGATAAGGAGTATAGTAAGATAGAGCAGGATAGCGATAGGGTGGGGAGGAAAATCCTTAATTTTAGGGATCAAGCCACGCCGCGAGCCGGATGAAGAAGCCGGTCTCGACGATTCGCTACCCGATCGTCCGACAAGATAGTCGTGTTTTTGCAGAGTTGTAGTATTTTTGAGGCGAAGTAGCCACTTTGTAGAGTTGAGTTAGAGTTGTTAGTCGAGGTGTGAGTGGAGTTGATTGGAGCTGTGAGAAGTCAATTAGGCGAGTAATATTTACGGTTAGCCCGACGGGCGGCCGAATTATTAATATTTATATTTTTATATTATTCTATACCGCCGGACGGAGTTGCGTGAGTGGGTGCACGTGAGTGAGCCGGTCGCGGATCGCGGTTAATATTGTGTCGGTGCCGGACTTATAATATTATTTTGAATTTTTAAATAAATGAGTTGTGATTAAAAAGTAAATTCGTGAGTGTTATTTAAAGTAATTTTCCTTTACTCTGAAAGCCGCCGGTTCCGAGGTGGTCAGCCGTCGGGATTCCCTCTGTGACGCGGAGTCGAGGTGGAGATTTGCCGGGTTGCCGAGTAGTGTTTTAAAATAATTATTTCATTTTTATTTAAATATCGCCAGGCGCCCAATTAAATACAAGTCGGCGATATCTAGCCATTTTCAACGTCGCTACGACGGAACCTCCGCCGGGTTATAATTTAATCTAATTAAATTCTTCCCGACGAAAAGTAGCGTCGCAAAATGGCGCCCAATGTGGGGCAGTAATTGACGGCAGAGTAAAGTGTGTGATTGAGTATCCGTCCGGCATTTTTGTGTAAAATCAACACCATTTATAAGTGTTAAATTTTTTTTGGAGTATTGGTAATTTATGGTAAATTTTTATGTATACCTATTGCCAATTGGGCGGGCCCTCCTGTTTGTGTAAACCTCGTGCCAAATATACAATTTATTTGATTATTATTAAATATTATTAATAATTATTATTGATTGTATTTACATATATATTTACTACATATAAATCTTTGTTATATATATATATATTTGTATTTTTCCGCCAGAATTGTATTTCTGTTTCAGTGATTGCTCGATTTATTATCGCCGGTATATACCGCCGGTACTTGTGAATTTTCGCCAAAACCGCCAGATTATTTCTGTTTCAGGTGTTATTCAAAATACAACGAATCGCCGGTATTAACCGCCGGTAGTAAAGCAATTACGCCGGAACCGCCAATATTAACTGCCGATATTTGAACAAATTGCCAAACCGCCAGATTTTTATTCTGTTACAGGTTGCCAGTTTGTAAACCGCCAGTTATACAGTATATAGATATATTGTGCTTGAGAGTGTAAGCACGAGGTGATAATTTAATTATTTTCAATTGATTTATTTATTGATAATTAATACCTCACGGCACGAGGTTTGTAGATAATAATTGTTGTGGTGGTGGTAGTAATAATTTGTGAATTTTGCCGTGTCGAATAACCCGTTTGAAGGATCCGGGTCGGTTTATTATAATTTTATAAATTTAGTTAACCGTCGGATTACTAAATTAAAATGGCCGAACACGTCGAACAGATGCATATATTACTCGAGGGTACCGCCGGTAGAGAAAGACGTAATTTGAAGCGGACGATCGCCAAAATGGCGGATGAACATGTCGGTCGAGAGTTAGCGTCACGACGGCTGTGTGCCGCCGGATCAAGCGCTGCGTTGCGGGACAGACTATTGCGCGCCCGGTTGCGGGAAGCCGAACCGGATAACGACAATATTCCGTGGTACGAATGGGACGAAGACTATGCGGAGATACGTAAGGAGTCGGTAAGCGCAGGGGCTTACAGAGCCAAGGTGACGATGGCAGTCGATAATGCTGCCAAGCAGAGACGAAGGTGGAAGAAGAGCGTTGTCACTACAGATAAGGGAGTAGGTGACAGAGAGATGGTAACCTCTGATGATGGAAGCTTAGCGGATAGTGAGGCGGATAGCGAGTTACGGCCAAGTGGAACCGACAGAGAAGATGCAGCGGACAAGAGAGTTCCAACGTACACGACAGTCGCCACGCAGACTACCTGCACGTATTCTAATACGTTTACGACGCAGTCTGGGTTAGGCTTGCCGATTACGTCGTCGATTGCATTACCATCAACTAGTTATGCGCCAGCGCCTCTCACAATTCCGCCGGAGTTGTGTAATTATATCCGCCAACATCCGACCGAATGGGATGCGTTACTGATACGAATGGGTGTATTTCCCGCTAGATCTGATCAGGTTCCGCCGGTAGAGAGTAGGAGTGATCGAGAAGCCGCATTTAGTCCGAATGGTCCCGGAAGGTCGTATAAGAAGAGAAGTATTATTCCCGCCGAATCCGATGCATTCATACCGTGAGGCCGATCCGACACTGAGTCTGGTAACTCTAGTGCGGAGGGAGCGAATCCAAAAAGGAGGAAGAGCACAAAACCGGCAAAGAAGACTGCGCAGTCGAAGAGTAAACAGCCAAAGAGTATGGCGAACTCTACAAGATGCAGTACGGCAATCAAACCGATTGATTTGAAAGACGTGGAATCAGCGTTAAATCAATACGATTTGCCGGATTGCCATGAGGACAGTCACAAGCAGAATGCTTCCGCCGGTAGTGTAGTGAGCAGTGGCTCAAAGAGACGAAAGCTCACGCGGATTAATTCCAGCGAATCGGAGAATGATTCCGATGAAGGGTTCACGCGCGTGCGGTCTCGAAAAGAGAAGTCGTCCAGCCCAATCAGTCTGAAACCAGATGAGAGTCTTCGAAGCATGAAAGTGCTAAAGAGTTGGGGGCTGAGGTTTGCGGGTGATGAGAGAGAGATGCCCGACGAGTTCCTCAGTCAGTTGAATGATTGTAGGAATAGCGCTGGTTTGACAGATGCACAATTGCTAGGTGCATTGCCGTGCATACTGAGCAAGGACGCCAGCCGATTGTTTAGGTCGACGAAGACGCAAATAGCATCGTGGCGCGATTTTCGGCGTCAGTTCCGACACCAATTTATAGGTGAATTCGACCACGAGGATTTGCTGGACGAGTTGCGCCGACGAACGCAAGGAAAGAGAGAAAAGATTACGCGATATCTCTCTAACTTGCGAATCATAGTCGGCCACTTCAAGAAACCACCGTCGGAGAAAGTGTTAGTAGAGACAGCGTACCGAAATCTTCTGCCGGAGTATAGGACTGCGATGGCAAGTAAACTCGTGGAAGATTTCAAAGACCTGGAGTACTATGGGCGGAAGTGGGAACGCCAGCAGGAGTTGAACAGCCGGTATATCCCGCCACCGCCGGTTGAGAAGTCGAGAATCCCTGGAGCAGCATACAAGGGACGATCGACAAAGCAAAAGGTCGCCGCGCTGTCGAATGTAGACATGGAGGAAGCCGCTGAAGTTCAAGTTGAGAGGAAGGTTGCTGCAAGCAAAAAGGCGAAGCAAGCAGCAACAAAGGAGGAGGTAGTTGAGAAGTCGAAACGTCAGAAAAAGGACGTTTTGTCGAGCGTGGCTGCGGAAGTGCAAGTAGCTCAGAAGCCGACTTACGCCGCAGTTGCAAATCGAGGTTTGCCGACTAGATCGACGAATTCTGCTGCCAAGTATGAGAGTAAGCCGTACGCCCGTCAGCAGAAGGTTGCATCGCCGAATGGACCGAGCAATGCAACATTCCAGTCGAAGTCGCCGAGTCGTCGGGAATTTTATGGTCCCTGCTTTAACTGCCAGATGGTAGGGCATCGAGCAGCGGAATGCCCGAATGCCAAGTGTTTTTTGTGTGCCAAGACGGGACATCGAGCGGCGCAATGCCCAGAGAAGGTGTTCAGACCGCAGTCACCGTCACACAGATCGCCAGAGTCGTGTCAAATGTGCGGTAAACCAGGAGCGGTTTTCCGCAATTGTCCTAACTGTGCCGAATTACGCGTCAAGTTGGGAAACTTGTTGGCTGGGGGACAGTAAGTCCGCTGATCCCCCAGCAGTACTCCTTTAATCTCGCCGGAAAGATTAATTATAATCCGCCGGTGGAGAAGCAGGAGAATGCCGTAGGTGGTAAAGAGAGGCAAGCCGAGAATCACGTTACGCCGGAGGTAGACATGAAGCGGTTGAAGAAACGTGGTTTATGTTTTCTCCAGCCGGAATCCGTTGATTATTCGCTAGGTGAAGCGGAATATTCGCGGAAAAGTCTACAAACGTTTCGTGAAAGGGTGAGGCAAAAGGAGAGCGAAGTCGCCGCACCGTTACAGCCCAATGAGGATCTCGAAGAAGAACGAGAATTCTCGAGGCTACACATAGTGCAACGCGCCGTAGAGATGCTCTCAGCCCCATCGCCGATTGACTTGTCGGTAGAGAAGGAGGTAGATTGTATTCCGACGCCGAATCCAAGAAGTACGGGAGCGATTCCCAAGAGAACGCGGACGGAATTATGTATTCCGCCGCCGAATGGTGAGGAGAAGCAGGAAGTCCGTCGAGAGGACGAGAATGTAGCCGCTACGTCGGCAGATAATAGGAATTTCCTAGAATTGAATCTCGGAGGAGAGAGTTATAGTGCGCTGTTTGATCCAGGAGCCATGATTTCGCTCGCTGGACCTAGAGTAACGGAGAGATTCAGAAACCGGTTGGAACCATGTGAAACAGCAATTAAAAGCGTCACAGGTGATGTCCGCCGAGTAATAGGAATCCTAAATATTAGTTTGGAGATAGACGGATACGCCGAAATAATTCCGCTCAAAGCCATGAATGTCCTAGACCATGATGTCATACTAGGCATGGATTTCTGCCGGATTTTCGACGTAGATACCCGCCTAGGTAGAGGAGAGTGGCGAGCCCGAGAAGGTAAATGGAGAACCTTCGCTGCCACGGCGGAAGATGGAGAAGCGACGATATATGCTGAATGCGCTGGCATCCAGGAGTTACGAGATGACCAACGAGAACGGGTTAGGCGTCTCGTAGAAAGCATATTGCCGGAACCGTCGGATACTTTCGGCGCAACTGATCTAACCGAACATCACATTGATGTTGGAGATGCCTCACCTATAATGCATAAGGTTCGCCGGTTGTCGCCGAGGATGTTGGAGATTGCGCGAGACGAAGTAAATAAGATGTTGCGTAATGATATTATTGAGAGGTCTGCCAGTGATTGGAGCAGTGCGCCGGTGATGGTTAAGAAACCTGATGGATCGATACGGTTTTGCATCGGCTACCGTGATCTCAATAAGGTGACGAAAAAGGATGGATATCCGATGGCTACAATGGATTCCATCCTTGATAAGATGAGAAGGGCAAAGTGCATTACGAAAATCGACCTGAAGCAGGCGTATTTTCAGATAATGATGGAAGCAACCAGCCGGAAGTATACCGCCTTTGCCGTGCCAGGATCAGGGCAATACCAGTTTAAAAGGATGCCGTTCGGTCTTACAAATGCGCCGAAAACGTTCCAGCGTCTAGTGGATGCGTTATTCGGGCCAGAGTACGAGCCCGAGTATATCTTCTGTTACTTAGACGATATAATTATAGTAACAGAGGATTTTGACGAGCATCTGAAGTGGCTGGAGTTAGTATTGAGAAAGCTCGTGGATGCTGGTTTGATGGTTAACCGGGATAAGTGCGAGTTTTGCTGTTCCAGTGTAACGTATTTAGGCTTTATACTGGACAGCCAAGGGTTGCGCCCTGATCCAGAGAAAGTTTCGCCGGTTGTAGAATACCCAGAGCCCCGCAATGTTAGAGAATTGCGCCGGTTCCTGGGAATGGTCGGGTGGTACGCCAGATTCATTGAGAATGACTCTGAGCTGAAAGTACCTTTGGTCAAACTTCTCCGTAAAAGCCAAGAATGGACGTGGGGAGAGGAGCAACAGGAGGCGTTCGACGCTCTGAAGAAAGCTCTAACCCAGGCGCCAGTGCTCGCAAGGCCGGATTTTAGTAAGCCGTTTACTATCCAGTGCGACGCCAGTAATTTCGCCTTGGGAGCCGTCCTCACGCAGGAGAAGGAAGATGGAGAGCATCCAATCGTATACATCAGCCGAGTGCTGACGCCGGCTGAGAAGAACTATACGACGTCGAAGAAGGAGTGTCTCGCCATGTTGTGGGCGATTAAGAAGTTGCGTCCGTACATCGAAGGTTACACCTTCACGGTCATTACCGACCATAGTGCCCTTCGATGGCTGCAGAATCTCAAGGACCCAACTGGCCGTCTTGCCAGATGGGCCTTGGAGATGCAGCAATGGGACTTCAAGGTGGTACATAGGAAGGGGGCTACGAACCACGTTCCAGACGCCTTGTCCAGGATGTTTCCGTCGGAAGAGGAAGACGTAGCCGCGTTTGAAGAGATAGCGGACCAATGGTATCTTAAGATGCTGAAAGAAGTGCCAGAACGTCCAGCTAAATTCAACGGTTGGAAGGTAGAGAACGGTTTACTGTATCGCCATAGATACGACCCATTACTCGATCCAATAACTACGCCGGAAGAAGGTTGGAGGCTAGTTGTGCCAGCAGACCATCGTCAACAAGTGTTACAAGAGTCGCACTGTGTCACGTCGGCTGGGCACTTAGGGATCGAGAAGACGTACGACAAACTGGCCAGAGACTATTATTGGAAGGGCATGTGGTACGACACCCATGACTTTGTACGTAGTTGCCAGACCTGCCAGCAATACAAGGTATCGCAGACAGGACCCGTCGGATTAATGGGAAGCCGGATCGTAGAGAGACCATGGGCAGTGGTAGCCGCTGATCTCATGGAATTTCCACCAAGTAAGAGCCAGTGTTGATACTTGGTGGTATTCCAAGATCTATTCACCAGGTGGATTGAGGTGAAACCGCTGAAATCAGCAGACGGAAAGTCGGTTGCGAGGGCGTTCGAGGAATTGGTGTTATTCCGTTGGGAGACGCCCGATTACTTTCTCTCAGACAATGGTCGAGAATTCGACAACAAGTTGTTGAAAGCTACTTTGACGGAGTACGGGGTTAAGCACGTCACGACGCCTCCGTACTTTCCCCAGGCTAATCCGGTCGAGAGAAGTAATAGAACGCTGAAGGCGATGATAGCAGCATTTGTCGGTGGAGACCATCGGAATTGGGACGTGCACGTGCACGAATTTCGCCATGCCGTGAACACCGCCGTACAATCCTCCACTAAGGTGTCACCTGCCTTCTTAAATTTCAGCAGACACCCTAAACCAGTGAAAAGCTTGAGGAGAGAAGTAGAAGGTCATAGACCAGTCGTTAGAATTCCGCCGGAGGTATGGGAAGAGAGGATGAAACGTCTAGATGCCCTGCGAGATTTGGTAGCTCGACACATAGATCAAGCACGTGCCAAGCAGGAGAAACAGTATAACAAGGGACGTAAAGATGTTAGTTTTTCCGTAGGAGATTTAGTACTTAGAAGAGTACATACGTTATCTAACGCCGCGAATAAATATTCCGCCAAACTTGCGCCGAAATATGACGGACCGTTCGATATCGTAAAAGTGCTGTCCCCTGCAGTGTATGTGTTGGGTAGTGGTGAAGGAAACAGTCGGAAAATTGCGAAATCGCATGTCACCGAATTAAAACGTTTTATTCAACCCCGCAGATGTGTGTCACAAAGGAAGACAGGAGAATAATCCCCGCCGGTGGTAGAGCAGAGGTTAGGGTAGGCCCTACGGCAAGAGTACCCGTCAGGGAGCCCTAAGTAGAAGAAGAAGAGAAGAAGAAGAAACCGTCGGTAGTTGTAAAGAAGAAGAAAGATGTATATAGTAGATTAAGGCATAGGGTTAAGATGTAGATAAGAAGAAAACCGTCGGTAGTAGAGGAAAATGCGCCGGAAGAGAGAGGGAATAGGTATAATAATATAATTTTTTTTATTAATTATTCTATTTTCTATTTTTATTATTTATTTTTATTTTATAATGGTGGTGGTTATTGAATAAATAAATAAAAAAATTTAAAATGTGCAATTCGGTCCGACGCCCGTGCGAGGGAAGAAGTAGTATCGCGAACGAATCGTTGTTAGGAGAATAGTAGTAGTTGTATGAGTTATTTTAAATTATATAATATATAATTGAGGGTGAATAACTTTTGTTTAATGAGTAGAAGTAGTTGAAGTAAGAGGTTGTAGTAAACCGAAGGACGCCGGGGGTGTTTCGGTTTAGGAGGGGGCTGTTTGTGACGTTGTAAAACATACAACGTACAAGTACATGCACATGGCTTGAATTTACAAGTCATGTGCATGAATACAGTTAACATATATTAGATCGCGATCGCGTCGCAGGTAGCGAATCCCTCGCAGGCGGACCGAAGTGCACCGATGCACTTTTAATATAAACACTGATACCCACGGTATGGGTATGTTTTAGAGTCGGAGCCAAGAAGCGACGCGACCGATATCCGACGGTAGTACGCGGATTACGACCGCGTATTTATTCGCAGGGGGGCAGTCAGATTGCTTTATTAATAATTTGTTTTTATGTTTAGTTAGTGTTTTTATTTTTTATATTTTATATTTTTTATTTTTATTTTTATAGATTCTTCGGGGGTGATTATAAGTAGGGGCAATCTGATTGCCCATATAATTGACTCTAAGACCGATAAAAATATTAATTAATTTAGGTATTCAATAAATATATGTAAAGAGAACAATAACTTATCAACATTCTTTTAAATTATTTATGTCAGTACATATAACTATTAAGCAATCATTTCACTTAACGTTGAAAATAATATCATTCTACATATGTTATAGTCCATATAATTATTAAATATTATGTACTTGGCAAAGTATCGAACACATATATTGGCTTTACATAGAAAATAAAATGATTATTCAGTAATTTTAATTAGGATAGAGAACGATAAAGCATCCACTTAATTATAATACATTGTTTTTTAAATTATTTTGGTCAATGTGGAAAACATTGAGATATCATGAGGGATTCATTATAAAAATACAAGCATAAGTCCCTTCAAATAATATAAACTTAAAGCAAACACATCAAATTATATAAATAAAATGAATTAATAATATAATATATATAATTAAAATAATGTAATAATATACAATTATTTTTTGTGCAATTCTTATTAATATTATAATTAGCGCTTTAATACTTGACGATTTTATTTTAATTTCAGTACTTTTAATTGCAGTAACTTTTTGCGAATTCTGTGATTATGGTTTGATCTTATTCTTAATAGTTAAAGTTAAATATTAGATTCACAATGTGGTACAAAATACTTGTCGGTTATTCCGCTTCATTTCAGTGCTTTCTATTCAAACAACTTCTTAATAACAATTTATCTACTTTTTAATACCAAATTTTAAGTTGTTGAAAATTTGAAGTTTTTCGAAGTAGAAAAACTTCAAATTCTTCAAAAAAAACTTCAAAAAAAGATAGAAGCAAGAAATGAAAATATTTATTTTATCAGTTAACAACTATCATTATATTTGCGTATTCTCACACCTTCGTGGAAGGTGTTATTTCAAAATACTTTCTATTCATAGATACACACTTACAGTTTAAGGTGCTTCAGAAAGAGCAGTGTGCATCTCTCTGTTTTCACTGACACTTTTTTCAGTACACAGTTACAGCGAGAAAATATTAATTTATCTCAAATTGTGCACGTTACAGTACACATATCGATACAGCTATTTTTATGTAATAACTCCCTTCACTCATATATATATACATATATCGACGGCTGAGAGCAACAAAAACCTATCTCGGCAGTCGCTTCGAGAAGAACCTATCACAGCGAAGGCTTGCAGAAAGACTTATTTCGGCTGTCGCTCCGAGAAGAGCCTATCTCGGAGGCGGATTGAAGGATAACCTATCTCAAGTCAAATTTATTGTTTCCAAATTTTGCAGTGGTACCACTGCGCAATTTTAAAATGCGGGCTTAAAATGCTGGTAAAAAATTAAAAAAAAAAATCATGATTTGTTTTTTAGTATTGCACATGATTTTGACCTGGTAATTAATAAGTATATTATAAAATATATACTTATATTAATTATAATTAGTTATATAAAATAGAAAAAAGTTTTTAGGTACTGCCATCTAGTTGCTCAAAAGTTATTCTAACCTCAAAAAGTGAATTTTTCCAAGTTTTTTTCAACACTAGCTGGTTTTGCCACTATTTAACTCAAAATCTATCAAATTTTACTATAGAACATTATATGTAACATTCGTTGCTAATTATGTCTAGAATCTATTCTTTTAGGTTAGAATTTCTAATCTCTAGGTTAATGTTATATAAACTACATTTCAATACTAAACCTAAAAAAAGTGTAAATACGCCACAATTGAATTTATTTATCCAAAAGTATAAAACAAAAGCTTAAAGCAATA
This sequence comes from Theocolax elegans, assembly GCA_026168455.1. Lineage (NCBI taxonomy): Eukaryota > Metazoa > Arthropoda > Insecta > Hymenoptera > Cerocephalidae > Theocolax > Theocolax elegans. The sequence goes on from JANSJX010000140.1 coordinate 27,837, forward strand.
CCTTTCAAATGGTCTGTTTTTATGGCCTTTAATTCTGTAAAAAGTTATGATGATTTATGAAAGAGAAAAAAATTCACAAATACTAACATGGTCATTCCCATTTAAATTTTTAAAAAAATTTCGTGTTTCTTTAAATTATCATAACTTTTTACTGTTGTGTACCGGATAATTTTACAGAGAAAATTAATTAAAGTTATGATTTTCCCGAATTTGATTTTGTAAAAGGAAGAATGAACTAAATAAACTTAACTTAGCTTTTACTGACGAGGATCGTGGTAGAGCGAGGCAGGTCTTAGCAGTTCTTATAAAGGGTGTATCGGGTGAAATTATAGGGCAGCAGCTGTCACCAGGAGAAGATTTCGGCTTCCTCCAAACCAAATCCAGGACAACGGAGATGTGTGAAAACTAACCAAGGCCAGGACGACGATGACATGGAGACTGACTTCGAGAACGAGCGCAAAAGTTTGTAAACACAAGATCGTGGATAGAAATTCCGGATAAAGTCAATAACAAAGCGACAGAATTATGTTATACTCTCTATACATTCAAAATAACTAAAATATATTTTACAATATGAACAGTTTTTAGAAAATACGCACGAGTTTAAAATAACAAAATATATTGTAAGAACTGGTATACTGGTACAGAAATTACGCTTAGTTAAAAGTACACGAAAATACAATCTCTTATAAAAGTGTGAGTATAAAGACCGCCTTGTGCGAGTCCGTTCGATCGAACCCTGCGACTCGACTGTTTTACTGGCTACGACTGACTGTCTCAAATGACTGGGACTAACTGACTGAAACTCGCAGGCTGCCACTGTGCGTCTCCTCTCGTGGTGGCATCGGAGGGGCGCGCACTACTGCGCATTCACTAGTGCGTCGTTATGGTAGGCAGGCTAGCCTTTGATTGGTCGTAGGCGTGCCCGCTGAAGTATGCGGACTGGTCTGCGCAACTGCTCATTGGTTGTCGGTGTGGCGTAACTGGCGCGCGCATCGGAATGCGAGCTAGTTGGCGGGGTCTTCGGCGTCTGTTGGTTGTTCTGATGATGTATATGTTTTGGCAATCTTGTGTACATAATTCGTAACTTAATTATATCGGTTTTCTTTGTAATTATAATATTCGTCAGCGCGTTAATCATTCGAGTTTAGTTTTACATATATTCTAGATTAGTGGTAAAGAGAATTGGTTTTATAAATATGAGAGTATAGAAATCGTGAAAAATACGTTATCTTATGATTCAAAGTTTTAATATTAAATACAGGTTGTAATAGCAGTTATCAACGGCATTATAAAATTCATAATGCATACAATTAATTATTAACTCAATATATAGGGCGAAAAATGTTCGGATCTATTTGGAAGATATCAGGAGAATATTACATATGAATAGGTGGCATGGGTTCTGCGGGGAAGCGATGGTGGCGCTAGTCTGGTGGTGCGGAAGGGAACTAAGGATTCGGATTCGTGTGAGAGAGAAAGGTATAGGTGAGTGAAGCGACAGTGGCGCTTGTCTGGTGGCGCGGAGAGGAACTAAAGGGAAAGACGTGTACAATATATATAGTTATATATATATGGGGTATTCCATGTGAAGTGGTCCGATCAAAATTTTAAAATGCACCAAATTTTGGGTACACTTTGCAAATGTTTTTCAGAATACAGAAAAAAATTTTTAGGTACTGGAATCTATTTGCTCAAAAGTTATTCTAACCTCAAAAAGTGAATTTTTCCATATTTTTGTCCACACCAGCTGGGTTTACCGCTATATAACTCAAAATCTATCAACTTTTACTATAGAACATTATATGTTGCATTCTAATAAATTTTAAAATTCTAATTGAATTTCTAATCTCAAGGTCAATGTTACATAAACTACATGTCAATATTCAACTTAAAAAAAGTGCAAGTGCGCCACCTTTGATTTTTTCATCCAAGTCTAAAAGAAAGCTTGGAGCAATACCTTTCAAATGGTCTGTAGCATTTTTATGGCCTCCAATTCTGTAAAAAGTTATGACAATTTAAAGAAACACGAAATTTTTTTAAAAATTTAAATGGGAATTACCATGTTAATTTTTGTGAAGTTTTTGTCTTTCTTTAAATTGTCATAACTTTTTACAGAATTGGAGGCCATAAAAATGCTACAGACCATTTGAAAGGTATTGCTCCAAGCTTTCTTTTAGACTTTTGGATGAAAAAATGAAAGGTGGCGCACTAGCACTTTTTTCAAGATGAATATTGACATGTAGTTTATGTAACATTGACCTTGAGATTAGAAATTCTAACCCAGAAAAATAAATTCTAGATATAATTAGCTACGAATGTTACATATAATGTTCTATAGTAAAAGTTGATAGATTTTGAGTTATATAGCGGTAAACCCAGCTGGTGTAGAAAAAAATATTGAAAAATTCACTTTTTGAGGTTAGAATAACTTTTGAGCATATAGATTCCAGTACCTACAATTTTTTATCTGTATTCTGAAAAACATTTGCAAAGTGTACCCAAAATTTGGTGCATTTTAAAATTTTGATCGGACCACTTCACGTGGAATATCCCATATATATATGGGAGATTCCATGTGAAGTGATCCAGTTAAAAAATAGAATTTTGTTTTAATGTATGGAATCAGTAAAAAACTACCTGAATAGAGTGTATCTAAATTTTTAGACCTGAATTTCAATTAGTACCAGAGGTGTAGCCAAACAAAAAATAGAATTTTTTGAAAAAATTGACTTATTGGCCATGTTTATCACTTAATAACTCAAAATCTAACAATTTTGTCTTATATACATTAAATTTGAAAAAGTTTATTAATTTCAAGAAGAATCAGTTCAAATATTTCATTTATATTATTTTTAAATTTTGAATATAGTTATAATCAATAAAAACCTTTATAGTAAAAAAAGGGTTGTGCGATCAAAAATATTTTATCCATCCAAAAATCTAATTCATCGATGATTAATTACCTTCTAAATTATGCAAAGTTTGAGTGCGGCAGAGCATTTTAGACAAAGTTATGGTGTTTTTAGGCAAATTTCTTAAAAAAAGAGAGCGAATGCATTTTATGAAGAAAACAGACTAACCGTATGCTTGCATTCAAACAATATGGCACTATTATTCCTCAATATTACTAAAATATACTATTTATTGTTAGTTACTGATAGTTTTTAATCTCTAAGTTGCTTACAAACACAAAACAGTAGGTATAAGCAGTTATACCTGTTATATAATTGGATAAATACCTAAAACTTTTTATAATTCCAATAAATCCAATTATATAACAGGTATAACTAAAAGTATCAGACTTAAATAACAACTAAATAAAAGTATCAGTAACTAACAATAAAGAGTATATTTTAGTAATATTGAGGAATAATAGTGCCATATTGTTTGAATGCAAGTATGCGGTTAGTCTGTTTTTTTTCATAAAATGCATTCGCTCTCTTTTTTTAAGAAATTTGCCTAAAAACACCATAACTTTGTATGAAATGCTCTGCCGCACTCAAACTTTGCACCATTTTGAAGGTAATTAATCATCGATGAATTAGATTCTTGGATGGATAAAATATTTTTGATCGTACAACCCTTTTTTTTACTATAAAGGTTATTATTGATTATAAATATATTCAAAGTTTTAAAATAAAATAAATGAAATAGTTGAACTGATTCTTCTTGAAATTAATAAAATTTTTCAAATTTAATGTATATTAGAAAAAATTGTTAGATTTTGAGTTATTAAGTGATAAACATGGCCAATAAGTCAATTTTTTCACAAAATTCTATTTTTTGTTTGGCTACACCTCTGGTACTAATTGAAATTCAGGTCTATAAATTTAGATACACTCTATTCAAGTAGTTTTTTACTGATTCCATACATTAAAACAAAATTCTATTTTTTAACTGGATCACTTCACATGGAATCTCCCATATATATATATATATAACTATATATATTGTACACGTCTTTCCCTTTAGTTCCTCTCCGCGCCACCAGACAAGCGCCACTGTCGCTTCACTCACCTATACCTTTCTCTCTCGCACGAATCCGAATCCTTAGTTCCCTTCCGCACCACCAGACTAGCGCCACCATCGCTTCCCCGCAGAACCCATGCCACCTATTCATATGTAATATTCTCCTGATATCTTCCAAACAGATCCGAACATTTTTCGCCCTATATATTGAGTTAATAATTAATTGTATGCATTATGAATTTTATAATGCCGTTGATAACTGCTATTACAACCTGTATTTAATATTAAAACTTTGAATCATAAGATAACGTATTTTTCACGACTTCTATACTCTCATATTTATAAAACCAATTCTCTTTACCACTAATCTAGAATATATGTAAAACTAAACTCGAATGATTAACGCGCTGACGAATATTATAATTACAAAGAAAACCGATATAATTAAGTTACGAATTATGTACACAAGATTGCCAAAACATATACATCATCAGAACAACCAACAGACGCCGAAGACCCCGCCAACTAGCTCGCATTCCGATGCGCGCGCCAGTTACGCCACACCGACAACCAATGAGCAGTTGCGCAGACCAGTCCGCATACTTCAGCGGGCACGCCTACGACCAATCAAAGGCTAGCCTGCCTACCATAACGACGCACTAGTGAATGCGCAGTAGTGCGCGCCCCTCCGATGCCACCACGAGAGGAGACGCACAGTGGCAGTCTGCGAGTTTCAGTCAGTTAGTCCCAGTCATTTGAGACAGTCAGTCGTAGCCAGTAAAACAGTCGAGTCGCAGGGTTCGATCGAGCGGACTCGCACAAGGCGGTCCTTATACTCACACTTTTATAAGAGATTGTATTTTCGTGTACTTTTAACTAAGCGTAATTTCTGTACCAGTATACCAGTTCTTACAATATATTTTGTTATTTTAAACGCGTGCGTATTTTCTTACAACTGTTCATATTGTAAAATATATATTAGTTATTTTGAATGAATAGAGACTATAACATAATTCTGTGGCTTTGTTATTGACTTTATCCGGAATTTCTATCCACGATCTTGTGTTTACAAACTTTTGCGCTCGTTCTCGAAGTCAGTCTCCATGTCATCGTCGTCCTGGCCTTGGTTAGTTTTCACACATCTCCGTTGTCCTGGATTTAGTTTGGAGGAAGCCGAAATTTTCTCCTGGTGACAGCTGCTGCCCTATAATTTCACCCGATACACCCTTTATAGGAACTGCTAAGACCTGCCTCGCTCTACCACGATCCTCGTCAGTAAAAGCTAAGTTAAGTTTATTTAGTTCATTCTTCCTTTTACAAAATCAAATTCGGGAAAATCATAACTTTAATTAATTTTCTCTGTAAAATTATCCGGGACACAACAGTAAAAAGTTATGATAATTTAAAGAAACACGAAATTTTTTAAAAAATTTAAATGGGAATGACCATGTTAGTATTTGTGAATTTTTTTCTCTTTCTTTAAATCATCATAACTTTTTACAGAATTAAAGGCCATAAAAACAGACCATTTGAAAGGTATTGCTTTAAGCTTTTGTTTTATACTTTTGGATAAAAAAATTCAATTGTGGCGTATTTACACTTTTTTTAGGTTTAGTATTGAAATGTAGTTTATATAACATTAACCTAGAGATTAGAAATTCTAACCTAAAAGAATAGATTCTAGACATAATTAGCAACGAATGTTACATATAATGTTCTATAGTAAAATTTGATAGATTTTGAGTTAAATAGTGGCAAAACCAGCTAGTGTTGAAAAAAACTTGGAAAAATTCACTTTTTGAGGTTAGAATAACTTTTGAGCAACTAGATGGCAGTACCTAAAAACTTTTTTCTATTTTATATAACTAATTATAATTAATATAAGTATATATTTTATAATATACTTATTAATTACCAGGTCAAAATCATGTGCAATACTAAAAAACAAATCATGATTTTTTTTTTTAATTTTTTACCAGCATTTTAAGCCCGCATTTTAAAATTGCGCAGTGGTACCACTGCAAAATTTGGAAACAATAAATTTGACTTGAGATAGGTTATCCTTCAATCCGCCTCCGAGATAGGCTCTTCTCGAAGCGACAGCCGAAATAAGTCTTTCTGCAAGCCGTCGCTGTGATAGGTTCTTCTCGAAGCGACTGCCGAGATAGGTTTTTGTTGCTCTCAGCCGTCGATATATGTATATATCTATGAGTGAAGGGAGTTATTACATAAAAATAGCTGTATCGATATGTGTACTGTAACGTGCACAATTTGAGATAAATTAATATTTTCAATTTTGTGGTACTAATTGAAATTCAGGTCTAAAAATTTAGCTACACTCTATTCAAGTAGTTTTTTACTGATTCCATACATTAAAACAAAATTCTATTTTTTAACTGGATCACTTTACATGGAATCTCCCATATATATATGTACATTACGTATGTATATTAAACTTGGACGCGTTTATTACTGACTGCTAGGATTAAATGTTTATATTAGTACTATATATTTATTTTATAGCTAAGATTATATATTATTGTATTATAGTTAGTTTGGACAAATCGTGGTATGAAGTAATAAGTGTGAAAAATTGCCCGACATTACATTACAGAATTGAAGGCCAAAAAAACAGACCATTTGAAAGATATTACTTCAAGCTTTTTTTTTATACTTTTGGATAAAAAAATCAATTGTGGCGTACTTACACTTTTTTTATGTTTAATATTAACATGTAGTTTATATAATATTAACCTAGAGACTAGAAATTCTAACCTAAAAGAATAAATTCTAGACATAATTAGCAACAAATGTTATATATAATGTTCTATAGTAAAAGTTGATAGATTTTGAGTTAAATAGTGGCAAAACCAGCTGGTGTTGAAAAAAACTTGGAAAAATTTACTTCTTAAGGTTAGAATAACTTTTGAGCAAATAGATACTATTACCTAAAAACTTTTTTCTGTATTCTGAAAAACATTTAGAATGAGTACACCAAATTTGGTGTATTTTAAAATTTTAATTGGACCACTTCGCGTGGAATATCCCATATATATGTATATATATATACATATATTATATTTGAAATGTTAAAATTACTTTTCGATTGTGCTTTTATAACTTATGACACCTAGCAGTTGTACTGACATTTTAACGTTGACAAAATATTGCTGTAATTTAATTTATGATTTTAGAACCTTATTTGAATATGATCCAAAGAAAGATGATGACGTACCAAGCCATGGCTTATCTTTTAAATTTGGAGACATTTTACATGTAACTAATGCAAGCGATGATGAGTGGTGGTTAGCGACTAAAGTATTTCCTGAAAATACTGAGGGATATGGCATAATCCCTGCTAGAAAACGATGGGAAAGGAAACAAAGAGCTAGAGAAAGATCCGTCAAATTTGAAGGTCATTTACCAGTAATTTTGGATAAAGTAAGTAATAATAATATTTACCCAGTATGAATCACATTATCATTTGTTGCACCAGTTGTTATAAAGTATATATAATACAATTATGTCGACAATAATGTTACCACCAATTACCAGTGGTTAAAATTGTTAAAATGTTATTAAATTCTAAAACTTTTTCCTTTATACTTCTTTATATAATTAGTTTTTTTAAATTTCTTATTACAAAATGATTGAGATTTTCGTGCAACCGCAATGATAAAATAATGAATGCCGACGAAATGTGATTATTAATTTGTAATTTATTTAAAATAAGCTATTTCAAATGAAATTCTCTGTCAGCTTCTTCATATTGTTCAAGTGTCAGGTACGAATTTTTACTCATTTTTAATTGAATAATCGCAGAAAATTTATAAAACATGAAATATGTTATGTAATAATCTTAAATACGATTTTCGAATATTATTTATCAAAAACTACACGAATCCATTTGTCAAATTTTTTTGGTTGTTCGAGGGTTGCCGCTCGTAATGCTGGTTTCTTCACACACACACACACACATAAGATAACCCGCAACGAGAAAATGCCGGATGATAGCAATCGTATTACGTCAATATTGTCGCGATGGCGTACCAAAGAGCTCTCTCGAGCTTCGGCTCGTTCGCTGCATCGCTGATTAGTCCCGACCTGCGCACGCAGCATCTCGCAATGACTTGTCCGTCGACCGCCATCGTCTGCGCGCATCGTACAGTGAGTGCTCTCGGTTATGCGACGTATACGACATATACGACGAGGACAGCTTCCTGTGGTGGCCGCTGCTTGATACGAGGAGAAAGCTGTTTCTGGTGATGCTATGCTCGAGGTAACAATTACACATCGCTTCGTATTATCTTGCTTATCGGCAAATTAGTTTCTCCTTTTTACAGATTCACGGGAGGGCCTACATTGGATCTTCGCTCTCTATAGATCTCACGGCGCTCGATCAGCTGTTGCGCGTCGGGCCAGCTGTTGCAGAATACCGGGATTGTACAATTGATGCGAGGATTACATGCTGGTTCTAACGGTAATAACTAACTCCTGAGGGAGTATTTATTGTATTAAAATATCTAGTATTCAAGGATTATGGTAATATCATGATTACCATTACCCCACCTGCCAATCCTTTCTTTACATGTAGTTGCCAGTACCTTTATACAGCTACATGCTTTCTTGTGTCCTTCTAAATAAGACAACGTCTAATTAACTAATTATTACAGCTGTTGGGACTTCTATGCTGTTGTTCGGTGCTGCTGGAAGTTGGTGTTGTGTCCCGGATAATTTTACAGAGGAAATTAATTAAAGTTATGATTTTCCTGAATTTGATTTTGTAAAAGGAAGAATTAACTAAATAAACTTTATTTAGCTTTTATTGACGAGGATCGTGGTAGAGCGAGGCAGGTCTTAGCAGTTCCTATAAAGGGTGTATCGGGTGAAATTGTAGGGCAGCAGCTGTCACCAGAAGAAGATTTCGGCTTCCTCCAAACCAAATCCAGGACAACGGAGATGTGTGAAAACTAATCAAGGCCAGGACGACGATGACATGGAGACTGACTTCGAGAACGAGCGCAAAAGTTTGTAAACACAAGATCGTGGATAGAAATTCCGGATAAAGTCAATAACGAAGTCACAGAATTATGTTATACTCTCTATTCATTCAAAATAACTAAAATATATTTTACAATATGAACAGTTTTTAGAAAATACGCACGAGTTTAAAATAACAAAATATAATGTAAGAACTGGTATACTGGTACAGAAATTACGCTTAGTTAAAAGTACACGAAAATACAATCTCTTATAAAAGTGTGAGTATAAAGACCGCCTTGTGCGAGTCCGCCCGATCGAAGCCCTGCGACTCGACTGTTTTACTGTCTCAAATGACTGGGACTAACTGACTGAAACTCGCAGACTGCCACTGCGCGTCTCCTCTCGTGGTGGCATCGGAGGGGCGCGCACTACTGCGCATTCACTAGTGCGTCGTTATGGTAGGCAGGCTAGCCTTTGATTGGTCGTGGGCGTGCCCGCTGAAGTATGCGGACTGGTCTGCGCAACTGCTCATTGGTTGTCGGTGTGGCGTAACTGGCGCGCGCATCGGAATGCGAGCTAGTTGGCGGGGTCTTCGGCGTCTGTTGGTTGTTCTGATGATGTATATGTTTTGGCAATCTTGTGTACATAATTCGTAACTTAATTATATCGGTTTTCTTTGTAATTATAATATTCGTCAGCGCGTTAATCATTCGAGTTTAGTTTTACATATATTCTAGATTAGTGGTAAAGAGAATTGGTTTTATAAATATGAGAGTATAGAAGTCGTGAAAAATACGTTATCTTATGATTCAAAGTTTTAATATTAAATACAGGTTGTAATAGCAGTTATCAACGGCATTATAAAATTCATAATGCATACAATTAATTATTAACTCAATATATAGGGCGAAAAATGTTCGGATCTGTTTGGAAGATATCAGGAGAATATTACATATGAATAGGTGGCATGGGTTGTGCGGGGAAGCGATGGTGGCGCTAGTCTGGTGGTGCGGAAGGGAACTAAGGATTCGGATTCGTGCGAGAGAGAAAGGTATAGGTGAGTGAAGCGACAATGGCGCGGAGAGGAACTAAAGGGAAAGACGTGTACAATATGTATGTATATATGTGTGTACATTACGTATGTATATTATACTTGGACACGTTTATTATTAACTGCTAGGATTATATGTTTATATTATTACTATATTTTTATAGATAATAAAATCAAGGGTAGAGCTCCCGACTCTCACACCGAGGGTCGTGGGTTCGATCCCAGACGTGTACCTCTGAAAATTTTTTCATGTGCATTTTTCTATAATGTGACGCCAGTTCATGTGCACGTGCGTTTCGTGCACTTGTCAGTGCATGAGAGGCACGGGCATCTGAACTATAGGGAACGTTAGGGACGCGAAGATGTAAAGAGGATCGCGGTGGTTCCATCGGGAGGACAGGAAACTGTAATTATTAGACTAATTACAGTGACCGATGATATCTTTCGATGGACACAAGCACCACTGTTTCAACTACATGTGCTTTGTTTACAGTTTTGTGACACACCGTTCACCTCCATCGCTGATTAGCCCTGGCAGCATAAATAGAGCGACGTTAAATAACAAAAAAAATATATTTACATTATAACTAAGGTTATATATTATTGTATTGTAGTTAGTTTGGACAAATCGTGGTATAAAGTAATAAGTGTGAAAAATTGCCCGATATTACACCCCCCGGTTAAGTCAGAAGTCGCTGGTGTGAAAGTCACCTGCGGCTTCTTAACGAGGGTGAGCGCTGTGGCAACGTAGAATTGTGCTCTGATTTTTTCTAAATTTTCCGTGATCGGCGGATGTAACTGCGGAGGCTCAGTATACGAACAAGCTGGTCCTTTAGGTCTGTTGTCTTCATTTGCATTTTGAATTTCGTCTAAGTTAGCTTCTACATCGGTTTCTTGTATTTATTCCTTTTAGGTAGTGAACCTGAACTCATGTGTATTACTAAGTTTGCTAGTGTGCTCCAGACCGCGGCTAAAACTCTAACGCTGAATTCGTATATATTATATATCGCGATATCATAAATTAAAGTACTGAACATTATTGCACTAAATGATCCGAATAAAATGAATTTTTGCCATATCTTATTTGATGTTGATTCGGTAAATTTTTCCAGTACATTATCATCTATTAGATTTACTAGATTAATGTTTGCTGATGAGTTTTCTATACCCATAGCACTTTCGGCTAAAGAATTTAGTACGGCCGGTTTTTCTGCGGGAAACATAACTGTTTCTCTTCATTTTTCAAGATTTTCTTGGGAGTATATACCGCTATTAGCGAGTTTACCTGGGTCGGTATATCGCCATGTGGGTTTATTTAATGGTTGGATTATGTGAGGTTCTTCCGCGATCGTTAATGTAGGCAAAAATTTGTACCAAATATTTTCGATTATAAATTGTTGGTAATATTGGGTTACAAGTGCGTAAATTTCCCAGCAGTTAGTTGACGTCATGTGGGTCAATGGAATTTTTACTAGCGAATGATCTGCCGGGATTGGTTTCAAATAAAAATAAATTAGGTTGCTCGGTGTTTATCAGTTTACACCCGCAAGTAGTATGTTCTCCTTCATTGGCGAGAGCAAATTTAACTCCTAAAGTATCATTAACATATTAAATTACTAAGCCTTCGTATAAAATTATGTAACGATAAAAATTACATTCTTGTGAATGTAACATAGTTCAAAAAGTGAAATCTTCCGTGTGGTCAATGCAACGACTTTTTGTATATTTACATTTGGTGCCAGAGATGAGTGTGAGCTCATTTCGATCTTTGTTTACAGTAGCCGTAAATGATTGTATAGTAATCTCAAGTTTAGCTGTGACTACTACATTCTTATAAATTTGTCCGCCGAAACGTAAACTTTACCTTCGCATTTACGGTCCGAGTCTACGTATCCCGATAAAATTACATTTCTGCGATTTATTGTGTTTGCAACTAATTTTTCAACCACGATTTCTCCAAATTTAAATTGTCCTTATTTTAGTATATCTTTACAGGCTTCACTCGATACATACTGCATGTAGGTGGAATCACCACCTTTTACTAAATTACTATGTGAATTCATCCCGCAATATCGTATTGTTTTTTCGACTTTTACTTTACATTGTTCAACAATTATTGGCGCATATTCGGTGTATTGTAATAATTGCACATATTTTGATTCTAGTGGTGGTGTCAGATCTTTGAAATCGCATTCACCTACTTTTAACAGAGACACAGTCGCAAAGTTGGGGTCGATGAAGTGCCGCAGTTGCAATCAACGAATGCTTTGATGAATGATAGACGAGGTAGCAGTACGGTGCTGATGACGAGTAGTGCGGTGATGAGATTCATCGTGAATGTAGTGGTCTGCAGTTATTCGCTGTTGGGAGTTTCTATAACATGAGAAGAGAAGTGATCAATTTCACTCTGTCTCCTACGACGCGTTAATCGCAACTTATTCGCATGTACAATACTGGTTTTGTTATTCTTATAGCTTACTTCTATGTTAACGCCGTTATCAAAAATTCTTAATATTTTGTAAGGTCCCATATATTCTGGGTTAAATGGGTTTGTTTTTGCTTCTTGTAAAAGTAGAACCGTATCTCCGACTTTGAACAAACACTGATTTATTTTCTGATCATTATTAAGTTACTCAGTTGGCACCCTCCTATTTGACTAGGTTATGCCAGGCACTTGGGTATTCCCTTTGCGCCCTGTTTTCCATTTCCCATCTTTAGCCCCCCGAAGTGTATAGCAATATTGCCACACTTGGGTGAGCCTTCTTATGGGTCCTTGGTTTTTTCAATCGGGCACCGCCCAGAGACCCTGCCAAACAGCAAGTATTCTCTGGACATCCCAACTGGGTATATCTCCTGAATCAATTAGAAATTCACCTGTGAGGCGCCATCTTCTTGTCATGATTCTGGGGCATTCACATAAGATGTGTAGAGGTGTTTTTTCTGATCATAATATTCTTTTAATTTTTCTTTCGAACGAACCAGATTGTCACGGGCTAATTGTTGTATTTCGCTAAGGTTTTCATGCAACTGGGTAATGTAGTCTAAGTAAGTGCCTTCGAGATGATCTTCAGCTGTAATATTAGCAGATGGTACGCGCGCAATCTTACCGAATATAAGTTTGAATGTGGTAAAATGAGTTCCTTCGTGTTCGATCGTGCTATACGCACAAGTGGCGCATGTTAGCCATTCATCCGAAAACACCATTTACCATAAATAACATTTTAGATATTGCTTGATTACGTAATGCATTCTTTCAATCGAGCCATTACATTGAGCCCTATATGCCGTTGTAGTAATGTTCTTAATTTTACAGTTCTTTGAAACGTTACGTATTAAACTACTTTTAAAATTTATCCCTTGATGGGTAGGAATTATTTTTGGAGAACCGAATATGAAAACGAGATTGTGTAACAAAGCTGTGGCAATATCCATAGAGGTAGCGTTTTGTAATGCTACAGTGATGATGTATTTAGTTAGGAGGCATTGCATAGTCAGTATATAAATGTTACCTTTAGGTGTCGTAGGTAAGGGTACAACAATGTCAAGGCTGATTTTGTGGAAACTCGATCCTGGGGTGTCAGTGAATATTAATGGTTGTTCTACTTTCTTGCGCACTAGTTTGTTTAATTGACAAACTCGGCACTTAAAAATCACTTCTTGAACTTGTGCCTTGAATCCAGACCAAAAGAAGTCTTGACGAATTCTTTTATAAGTTTTTGCTACGCCTTTGTGTCCGTTGATTGGTGAAGAGTGGATATCGATGATTAGTTGTTCTCGTAAAGTCGAATCTGGTACTTTCATTAAGTGTCGACAAATTATAATTTTGATTGGAGTTTCTTTGAATAAGTCTCGAAGGATGTTTAGATATGTCGTCGATAGAGTCTGTTCTCGATATTCTGAACGATCTTAATTTATGTGTGACGACAAATTCCTTGAGTAAATTGAACTTGACACGTACGATCTCCCGTTCTGTTCGTGAGTGAAGATCTTCCTTGACTGGTAGTGCGAAAAGGTATTATGTTCCTTGTGTAGCCACGTTTATCTCACCTTAACTGATATTGTTGAGTGGAGGCAGATTGCGGCAATCTAAAAGACTATCGGCTCCTGTATCTAGCGGTTCATTTTGTAACGTGACGAAGTAAGCTATGTTATCTTTAGCCATGAGTAGACCATCTCTTGATTCGACGATGTTTAGAGCTGGTCTCGGATTTCTTTTGTCCAGTCGATAAGGTATTGACGGAGGATCAAAAATATCACTATTATTGGAGCTTTCTTCACTGACTAATTGCGTTTCATTTACGTTGGTGAGTTCGTTTGAATCGATATCGCTGTTTTCGTTGACTAAACGTTCGTCATCTTTGTCACCAATTTTGTTTACTTTGTGATGAGTCGGCGTGGAAATGTTTTTGTTAAACTCCTCGTTATCGGTTAGGTTTGCAGATTGCAGTGTTCGATTTCGTGGAGTAAATATTTCGTCGGTATCAGACATTAGTGTAAATACGTTAGTCGTTTCTCGGTCTGGCGGGTTTCTAAATAACGCGTCGGCTACGACGTTTGTTTTTCCCGGTATGTAAACTATTTTATATTCGAATTCTCTGAGTTTAAAATAGAATCTTTCTAATCTTGAGGTTGGTTCTTTAAAGTTATGTAACCAAATTAGAGGCTTATGATCAGTGTAAAAAGTAAATATTCGACCGAAAAGACAATGCCTAAATTGAAAGGCCGCATCAAGCATCGCGTGTAGTTCTTTCTACATTACAGCATATCGAATTTCGGCGCTTTTTAAAAGTCTTGAGTAACATTCGATAGGGAGATCGGAACCATTTCGTTTTTGGCTAAGGACGGCACCAATCGCATATTGCGATGCGTCGGTAGTGACATGAAATTCGAGTGAAAAATCGGGATGTTGGAGAATTGGTGCTTTGCACAATTTTTGACATAGTTGTTTAAAAGCCCTTTGATGTTCTTCTTTCCAATTAAAAGTACTTTCATTTTTTAGCAAATCAGTAAGCGGTTTGGCGATTTTTGCATAGTTAGGTATAAATTTTCTATAATATCCTGTTATTCCAAGGAACTGCTCAATATTTTTCTTCTCTTTCGGTAAAGGGAAGTTTTTAACAGATTTAAGTTTTCTAGGATCGGGTTTTACGCCGCTTGCTGATATGCTATGACCGACGTATACGACTTCGGTTTGGTAAAATTGACATTTTTCCGCTTGTAATTTCATTCCTGCGTCGCGTAATCTATGGACTACCACTGCCAATTTTTTATCGTGCTCTTCTAAAGTTTTAGCAAAAATGATGCAATCATCAGCAAATACGAAAATTGAGTTACCTTGTAAGCCCTTGAAAAGAGTATCCATCAAAGACTGGAAGGTGGCAGGCGCGTTTTTCAGCCCGAAAGGCATTCGTTTCAATTGATAGTAACCATAAGGGATAGAAAAAGCGGTATATTTACGATCTTGTTTACGCATATTTATTTGGTGAAATCCCGAAACGAGATCAAAACAAGAAAAATATTTATTTTCACCTAGACTATCGAGAATATCATTAATATTTGGTAAGGGATAAGCGTTACTTATTGTTTTTTCATTTATACATCTGTAATCGATGACTACACGCCATTTTTTCTCTCCCTACAGACCATCCTTTTTGGGAACGATCTACAAAGGACTAGAATATGCGTTATCTGAGGGTTCTGTTATTTCTTGCTCGATCAAATGTGAGATTTGTATTGCTTAGCTACACAGGCATATCGTCTATTAAATCAATACGATGTTCCGTCATATTCGTAGCACGGAGTTTGTCTCGCGGTAGTAAGAAAGCATTGTTGTATTCATCGCTAATTTTTTTGATTCTTACCTTAGTGTCGGAGTTGCATTTCTCGGTCTGTAAAATCTGGCGCAGTATTTCGGATCGCATTATGTTCAAAGTGGGAGTTACTACTGTGTTACTTGATGTGCAACTAAATGTATAGATACAGTTCCTCAGCATAGGAAGCTCGTGATCCGCAAGTATTATTTCTGTTTATGCGTCATTGTTTATTCGTCCGTCTTCCGTCCAGGAAATTGGGTTGGTCTCGTCGTCATTAAAAGCGTCTTCGTTAATAAGGATTTCGTTTATACATTTATAGCTATATAGTTCATGGTTTAATAATTTTGAATAGTCGGTCATTGTTAATGTCTCAGTTTGATCGTCGTTTGTGAATACTGATGGATGATTTTGGCGCAAGAATTCGTATACCGATTGTAAGAAAGTGGTGTATCGTCGTCTATGCTTATTTCGTCATTGTTGGAAGTTCGTGTCGTGATTGCAGCGTCAGTATGTGTCTGTGCTTTTTCCGCATGTTTTGATGACCTTTCCTTAGATTTATCGAATTCGCGAGCTTTTACACTTTTATTTTAGATATGTCGTGAGTCTTACTGAAGGTGACTGGGCATTCGCGGGATGGACGTACATCATTGTCGCATTCGACCGGATTGCTTTGCGTCTTTTCTTTTGTTTTATCGTTGGTTGAGTAAACGCAGGATGGGGCATATCGTTTGTATCTCGCTCGTGCATATAATTTCGTCATTATTAACGATTGTAACTCGCGGAATTCTAATTTTTACGTCATATTTGTTATCGTTTGTAACTGGCACTACGACCGAACCGTAAAAATTTGTAGTTCGTACGCCTCCGATCCGTACGTCTTTGGATATCGTTGTTGTTCTAAAATATCCCATTTTCATGTCTGTTCTAGTTTTTCCTACTATATGCCGGGTGGAAGAAGTGGGTACATTTATGACGATTTGTTCATCGAATGTAATTTGGGTGTTTCCCGATTGAATGATTTCTTTAAAAAAATCTATCGTGACGAGGTTTTCGCGGAAAAATCTAGCTCCGAGCAGTGCAGGGGTGCGTAAGGGAAAATTGTTCGGCATTACTATAAATTTCGCGTCGGTTTCAAATTTATCTACCCGTAATGTAACGGATCTGAGCGATTCTAATGGTGTGTTTGATATTCCCGCTAACGAAGTCGGTCATTTGTATTGATCGCTATATTGGCTTTCAAATATCCTTCTTTTATGACGTTTAATTGCGCACCCGTATCGATCACAATCTCTACTTCATTAGCGATTATATCCTTGCTAGAAAGAATGATTATAGGAATATCTAATAGATCATTTACTGCTGCGAAGTGGACGGTTTTACGTTTAGTGTGTTCATCGGGCGGTTGAGGGAATTTTGTGCGGGATTGCCCGTTTTGCCCGTCTCCCTGTGTCCGTTTCCCGACGCGTAAATTTTAGCGCGACAATCCTTTTCTTCGTGTCCATTACGTCTACAGTAATTACGAACCGTGGTGTCGTATTTCTTCCGTCGACATTCGCGTTCAGGATAACCGAGTTTACCGCAATAATTACAATTATTATGAAAATCTTTACTTTTACAATAACGCTCGTCGTGTCCAGGACGTTTGCAATAAATACAATATCGATCGTTGCTATTCCTTTGTTTGTTCTCATAATTGTTTTCGGTGCGCGTAATGTGTCTATTGTCCGTTCGTCTGTTATCAAAGTTTCGTGGAAATTCGCCTCGGTTTTTGGGTCGCGGAGGAGGTTATCTATTATCGTTCGTCGTAGTTAGTGTAGTATCCGTATTTCTTTCTATCTATTTCCATTCGTTTCTCAATCTGTAATGCGTCATCAAAGGCATCATTTAACTTATCATAATAATTTAACAGTCCAATTCTATAAGATGGCGGAAGGCCATAGCGAAATCCTTCGAGCATTTCGTGTTCAATCTTTCCTAATTGATGACGATCCAACACCTCGAGGCTATCTTCATGCATTATCGCGTCGATCAAATTAATTTAAATTTCGTTCACTCTACCGATGAATTGCAGCATGTCTTCGTTGTGTCTTTTTGCCAACATAGCAATCTGTCCGCGATAATGATTCGAGGTATCATTAGTGGAAAACACGTTTTTTAGTCGCGTAAGCAGTTCGTCAATCGTCGCGAAAGTAAAATCTTCTACGGCCGTGTATGCATAATCGTGCAATTTAGTATTTTTTATTAAATTGGCGACTTCCGCGTGAGTGTTAGGGGTCAATTGATTTTGTACAAATGGCATGCTTTCACAAACTGAGCTGAGTTATTGCCCGTGAACATAGGGATACTATTTAATAATTCTAATTTTAATAATAAATATTAAAAATATTATTACTATATAGTTATATTATAACTAAGATTATATATTATTGTATTATAGCTAGTTTGGACAAATCGTGGTATTAAGTAATAAGTGTGAAAAATTGCCCGACATTACATTGGTGTTCGCTGCTGCTGAAGATTTGCTGTTAGATAATTCTACTGATTCCTAGTACGTCTCCTGGAGGCAATACGATATTATGAGATATGAGATACGATACGATGCCTCTTCTGATCATTGATGTACTTTCCTAGAAAGCTACGATGTGAGACCAGGTTCATCGTATACCAGCCATCATCTTGCTGTGCTGCTTGTGTGCTAGTGGGGTTAGTGTTGGATTCATAGGATAACTGGGGTGCGTTTAGGTATCTTTTAGTGTTGGTAAAATATGTGCTTAGTATTGTGAGGGTAGCTTAGGTTGAAACCTGCTCGTTTAACACATTGAGAGGTACAAGGTACCTTGTCACAATTTATATATGATTACGCATTATTATAAATATAAATCATTATTAAATGTTTTAGAAACAATGAAAAATTAGTTTTTTAGTAAACCTATTATTAATTTCGTATACCCAGATAAATAGCTATAGGTCGTCGTTTTCCGTTTACCGATTGTAGGAACAGCGTGTGCTTGTCGAGTCGAACTGTGCACGCATCTTCTAGAGGGAACCGTCATGTTAGTGCCTAACAAGCTCCGAACAGAAACACTTATTTAGAATTTTAATTATTTCTTTACAATGGTGAATATTTGTGATACACTCAATGATCTTAGTCATTTTATTTAAACTTCATGTAATTTGCAGAGAAAAAGGACTGTTGTGTTTTTACATTGAATTATTCAATTTTGAGTTATAAAATATTAACAGTTAAGAAAAAAATGTATAAATCACCATTTTTGGTAATTAAAAATTTAGACCACCATATCCAAATAATGTAGCAAAGGCATTCTCAAATATTACAGAAAATCAAAATTTTTTGTCTCGATCTCAAGTTGACAGAGAATTGCCTAAATATATGTAAATAATGGTTTTATGAATATTTCGTGCAGGGAAATATTAACATTCTCAGATTTTTATACATAATTTATATATGTATGTATATAGTTTGTGACAAGGCAAGTGTGCCTGTCATGGTGCAAGCGGGCACACACACATTCCTACCTACCTATTACCCAAATTACCTACCTAAACCGTATAGAAAGAAGCCTAACACCGAGCACACATATCCCTAGCTACCTATATAAAAAGATAACCCCACTAAAACCGAAGAAGCTACACCCTGGAGCAGAAGCGGAGCCAGCACACACATGAGTCGAGGAAACCAGTAGCCACCAAGAGGCTACATGCAGGGCGAACAGCATACCCATGGAGCCTCAATCCGGAAGGAGCCATCCAACAGCAACGGACTCGTACAGGGAGATCAACCTGTAAAGCATAATCATGAGTATGTTTTTAAGACTAAGGAGCAGGTAGGAGTACACAAGACTGTGTACAGGAGTAGAGGTGTATAGGAGCCAGGGTTAGAGGTTATGTGAGCATAAACATTGCTCACATATACTAACTAAATAACAAGGCACCTGTCAAGTGACTCCTTACCGTATTATAGCAGCCGCGCCGTAGAACCGAGGAACAGCCTCCGGAGCCGACGTCGTGAAGAGACGTCTCAGCAGCCAAGAAGCCACGAAGTAGAGAGAGACGGAGATAGCGACACGTATGTGCACCCACCGAGCAGCTACGACCCGTCAACCACGGCAGTAAGGCTCGTCGTCCATCTGGAAATAAAACCACGGATTGATTAGCCGATAATTAATTAGGAACGAGGTTATAATTACCAAATAGCAGCCTCGCCGTCGCCAGTCGTCGTCGTCGTCGTCGTCTCACTCGAACCGCCTAGCAGAACACTAACAACAACATCAAGCCGCTCTCGCTGTAAGGCCGCGCTCGCACTGCGCGGAGACGGTCGCGACGCATGCGCGCGGCGCTCTCGCAGGACGAAGCACAGAGAGCTCGGGAACACGGCCGTGACGAGACGTATAGAAACGCACGAAGCGAGATTTGAGCCTTTTTTCCACGTTCTTCACGTACGATATTAAGAGTCCGAAGAGTGTGCACCGGGTGCAATTGAGTGCAATTGAGAGCGAGAAATTATCTGTATAAGGTTGGTGCAAAGTGCTATCCTTACCCGTGTTCCTCTCCTCGTAAGGTGTGTGTGCCGCACTTCCCCTTTTGCGTATTCGCACACGTGGCCGGCGTCGCCATTTTTGTCGATCGAGCGGGTATTCGATCGAGCAGCAGCTATATCGCCGCGCGTGAAATTCCACTGAGCCAAATATCGAGTCCCACGCCGTTATAATTAATTAAGCGTTAGTATAATAATTAGCAGCCGTTAATATTTAGCCGCGAGCACGACTGGCAACCGTGTATCTAATTTATATCATAGAATAAACTCTCTGTTATTTTATCCGTGATATTAATTTCATCACCCGCACCCTGATCCCCAGTGCGGTGTGACATTGGCGCCCAACGTTAAATTTTCTTATTGGGATCGAGCGAAATTAAAGTGCATTCGTTTTTTTTATATAACGGCTTAACACGGAAGCCAATCTTAGCGAAAATAAAAAGCAGCCATTCTACTAAAATAAATATATAGCGTAGCATACGAGCGTAGCCATTTTTGCCCTTGTTAGTGCGCACACACACACGCAAGTCAGGAGCACGGCCATCTTGGAAAATCGACAACGTGTCGAGAAATTAAAGTAAATTCTTCCCGCATTATTGAGCATTGCATGCAACATATTGCTTGTTTTTTTCTTGTGCTGCTTTTATAAATTTCTTTCATAAAAATATTATTTATTAGAATATTAAATAGTGCGAATATATATATAAATTGCATGTACATATAGAAAATATATATATAACGTGTACAAGCGTTCCTTCACACATAGCTATATACATATAAATATGGCCGCACATTATTTTTGATTGCCTATGATTTGCATTTATTAATTTTGTTGTTTGGGATATAACATTTAATTGCACCTGATATTATAATATTATTATTGCTTGATCTATTATATTATTATTGCTTCCTTTGGTTTCGCCACTAACCGTTTTTTTGTTCGCCTTTAGCCAAACTAATAAATTAATAAAATTTATTTGCGCATTCTTACCGATAGCTAATTGCTTCTCACACATTAAATAAATTTTGTTTGCATTTAGACCAGCATTTTATCAATAAATTTTGCATTATTAAAAGCATTTATTAACATATAAATTTTTTTTCTCCCTTAACCTCTCCCCGCACATTAAAGTGTACATAGCCTAATATCGACTAGCCTTATTATTATTTTTTTTCTCTACATTTATTAAGAGCCTACTCAAACAATAATTTTTAATTGTTTAATTAATTATTTCCTGCAAAGTGCTTATATTTTTTTTTGGTTTCAAATTGCTGTGAATATTTTTTTTTTCTCCCTCTCCCCTCTTTTGCAAGTTTACTTTTAGAACGCAGCTTGGAATTTATTTAATTAAATTAAAATTTTTTTTTGTGTGCATATTATATAATTGACTGATTGTTTTGAGTAGTACTTAGTAAAAATAAATTTTTTCCTCCCCTTTTACGTGAGTATCGAGCTAAGCAACTTAAGTAAGAGCTATTACTTTGAAGCAAAACATTATTATTGAGCCCATCAAAATGTCCATAAATTATAGATTAGGTAGCAAATTAAATTCCCTAAGTGCAGCTCAAGGCGCACCAATAATTAGGCGATGCGTAAATAATTTACCTGATGGAAGAGTAGTCTTCTACGCAGGTACAGCATTTTTAAATTTGGATAGCAGCATTGCGATCATTCGTGACAGAGTAGCCCGCTACGAAATTAGGCGTAATTTTGGAAACTCTGCAGCCGAATGGGACCCTCAATCAGATCAAATGTGGTTTGATGAAGAAGCTGAGATAGACTTAGCACAAGCAGAAGCCCAGCAGTTATTAGAAATAAATCCCGACGAATTGTCCCTATCACTCACACAATCAGAAGCCACTAATTTATTTCCCCAATCCTCACAAGCTATTTCCCAAAACTCGCAACGAAGCCAACAAACACGCAGACAGTTGATATTCGGAGAACTGGAAACGGGACAAAGTCATGGCCCATATCAAGACCCGATTTCAATGGAAGAAATAACGCAACAAGAGCAACAATCAGCAACGCGAAATGAAGTACACCGAAGTAGCAGCCCAAATTTAAATAAAGCAGACAATCAACAGCGAAATAATCTACATGCAAGTAACCAAGAAGAGCCAAGGAGACAAACAGCCAGCAACCCACAAGCCCAATCAACAGCCTACAGACTCACACTGACGCCAGTGCCAACGACGAGTCCAAATTTAATCGATGCTCCAAACGAAGAAATCTTTTGTACATTACCCGATGTGACCACAGCGCAACTTGCAGTTAATTCGACCTCGCATTATAGCATACAGACAATAGCACCTACACGGCCAAATAACCCATACCTAATGAGCAATCCGTTTACACACTATACCGCACCCTGATCCCCAGTGCGGTGTGACATTATGTCCAGCCAAGCAGCAGTCAATCAAGACTGAAAACAAATACACCGCTATAATAGCACGAGCTATTTAAGACCTAGTTTAAGTTCCAATTCTAAGATTGCGTACTCACCCCACCAGTAGGCTAAAGCGTGCAATATTCTATTATATTATTAAGTTTTTGTATTAATTCAGTTACGACTCCGCGTAACTTCAGTTTGGTGGGGGGGGAGTGTGACAAGGCAAGTGTGCCTGTCATGGTGCAAGCGGGCACACACACATTCCTACCTACCTATTACCCAAATTACCTACCTAAACCGTATAGAAAAAAGCCTAACACCGAGCACACATATCCCTAGCTACCTATATAAAAAGATAACCCCACTAAAACCGAAGAAGCTACACCCTGGAGCAGAAGCGGAGCCAGCACACACATGAGTCGAGGAAACCAGTAGCCACCAAGAGGCTACATGCAGGGCGAACAGCATACCCATGGAGCCTCAATCCGGAAGGAGCCATCCAACAGCAACGGACTCGTACAGGGAGATCAACCTGTAAAGCATAATCATGAGTATGTTTTTAAGACTAAGGAGCAGGTAGGAGTACACAAGACTGTGTACAGGAGTAGAGGTGTATAGGAGCCAGGGTTAGAGGTTATGTGAGCATAAACATTGCTCACATATACTAACTAAATAACAAGGCACCTGTCAAGTGACTCCTTACCGTATTATAGCAGCCGCGCCGTAGAACCGAGGAACAGCCTCCGGAGCCGACGTCGTGAAGAGACGTCTCAGCAGCCAAGAAGCCACGAAGTAGAGAGAGACGGAGATAGCGACACGTATGTGCACCCACCGAGCAGCTACGACCCGTCAACCACGGCAGTAAGGCTCGTCGTCCATCTGGAAATAAAACCACGGATTGATTAGCCGATAATTAATTAGGAACGAGGTTATAATTACCAAATAGCAGCCTCGCCGTCGCCAGTCGTCGTCGTCGTCGTCGTCTCACTCGAACCGCCTAGCAGAACACTAACAACAACATCAAGCCGCTCTCGCTGTAAGGCCGCGCTCGCACTGCGCGGAGACGGTCGCGACGCATGCGCGCGGCGCTCTCGCAGGACGAAGCACAGAGAGCTCGGGAACACGGCCGTGACGAGACGTATAGAAACGCACGAAGCGAGATTTGAGCCTTTTTTCCACGTTCTTCACGTACGATATTAAGAGTCCGAAGAGTGTGCACCGGGTGCAATTGAGTGCAATTGAGAGCGAGAAATTATCTGTATAAGGTTGGTGCAAAGTGCTATCCTTACCCGTGTTCCTCTCCTCGTAAGGTGTGTGTGCCGCACTTCCCCTTTTGCGTATTCGCACACGTGGCCGGCGTCGCCATTTTTGTCGATCGAGCGGGTATTCGATCGAGCAGCAGCTATATCGCCGCGCGTGAAATTCCACTGAGCCAAATATCGAGTCCCACGCCGTTATAATTAATTAAGCGTTAGTATAATAATTAGCAGCCGTTAATATTTAGCCGCGAGCACGACTGGCAACCGTGTATCTAATTTATATCATAGAATAAACTCTCTGTTATTGTATCCGTGATATTAATTTCATCACCCGCACCCTGATCCTCAGTGCGGTGTGACAAGTTTAAGCATAATATATTACCTAATTTAAATAGGGTTTATACTTTAGATTTTGCTTTTTACATTTGGTACAATAATGTACACTTTTAGATGCATATTTCCAATTGTTAAGTATATATGTCCATGTTTACTTTAATTATATTTCTTGTTAATTTTTAACCAATAATTGTCTAAAATCATTGTATTACGTCAATTTCAGTTCCCGTTAAATAAAAGTTACATTTTAAATTTTATAAGCATAATAATTAATCTATATATACCACCGTACTGTATTGATTGGTATTTAGATGGTTTAACATAACGTATTTAAATAAATTTAAAGTAGAAAGCCCGAGTGCCTTACGAGATACGTAATTTTGGCGACTTGTATATGTTAAAATCCATGTTTTCCCGCGTCGAGAAGGAATTTAAATTTTAGATTTGGTGATTGGAACGAGGAAGGTGACGGGCAGAACACTCACGAGGGTATATTTCAATTAATATTTATTCACCTTGTCTTTACAAATTAACAATAACAAATTATAAGAACGAATAAATAACGTAGAGCGAGGTACATTTTGTACGGGAAACAGGAACGTGCGTAATTGACGAGGCCGAACGCGGAAGTGGGCCGCGAATTCGAAATCTTCACCACCACCGAGGCGGTTACCGCGAGCCGAGCGTCGAGAGAAAAAAACCGGGCGTCGGAACTGACGATCTTTTACGTCACGGCTTTATTTCGCCGCGCCTTCTTTGCCCGACTCGTACACGATGTCTGCCGCGCGGGAGATTTGAATTTCGGTTTGACCGCCACATCCACTCCCCTCCCAGTGTCTTTCGTCGACTGCGAAAGGAACGAGACCTTTCTTTTTCTGTGGGTTGCGGGCATCGGTTGATGAGCGGATGGTGTGGCTTCTCCCGGTGTTGTGTCCGTTGTAGTCTTAGCGTATGTTGATTCCTCTTGTGTATCCGATGAGTTCGTAGCGGGTTGCGAAGCTTCTATGCGTGATGACGTCGCTGTTTTAGACGTAGTTTGTGTTTGAATGTCCGCTGTCTCCATGAACGCAGGCTTGAGTCCGTCAGTTGAGATCGTTTTTTCGTTGTCATTTACGTTGATTACATATGATTTGTCGTTAAGGCGTTTGACAATCTCATGCGGTCCAGTATAAGGTGGTTCCAATGGCTTCCTGATTGTGTCCACTCTCTTGAAAACATGCGAGCAGGTCTCGAGCATTTTATAAAAAAACGGATGTTGTTGTGCATGTCTAGACGTTGGAACCGGTTTGATGGCGTTCATGAGTTCTCTTAATTTTGAAACGAAGTCGAGAGAATTAGCTGGAAGCGTCTGTGTCACAAAAAATTCACCGGGCACCCTAAAAGTCATACCGTAGAGCATTTCAGCTGGTGAGGATTGTAGGTCTTCCTTGAACGCGGTTCGGAGTCCCAGAAGTGCAGAAGGAAGTACGTCAGGCCACGGCGTTCGCGGTGAGCACATGAGTGCGGCTTTTAATGAACGATGAAATCGCTCCACCATTCCATTAGATTGAGGATGGTACGGCGCGGTGCGCTGGTGTTTGGCTCCAATGAGGCGAGCGAGTGCATCAAAGAGGGCTCCTTCAAACTGACGACCTTGGTCCGACGTAATGGAGAGGGGTGTACCGTAGAAGGCAATCCAATTTTCATAAAAAACTTTGGCGACTGTACTCGCCTGCATGTCCTTCATGGGGACAGCTATTGGCCACCTTGAAAATCTGTCAATAACTGTCAGACAGTATTGAAATTGTCTTACCAGTGGTAGCTTGATTATGTCCACGTGTACGTGGTCGAATCTACTATCCGGGACGTTAAAATTTGCAAACGCTGTCCTATTGTAGCGGTGTACTTTGGCTCGTTGACACGACTGATACTCGCGCGCCCACTGAGCAGCATCTTTCTTCATGCTAGGCCAAAAGAACTTCTCTTTTAATTGACGGCTGGTAGTTCTCACGCTAGGGTGTGACAGTCCATGAACCACTTCAAAGGCGATGCGACGAAGAGGTTGAGGTAAGTACGGTCGTACGATGTCCGAGGCGATGCTGCAGTATATGTCTATATCCTCAATGTTAAGGCGATGTAAGTTAATCGATGAGTGTTTTAATAGCTGTTGTAGCTCCGAATCTGCCGCTTGAGCATCTGCGATAGTTTCCACATCGAGACGAGAGGGCATCGCCACCGTGCAAACTCGGGACAGCGCGTTAGCGACGACGTTGTTCTCTCCTTTAATATACTCGAATTTGACTCCGAACTGCAAAATATAGTCGAGCTGTCGTTGCTGCCGGGGCGACGCCTTGTCTGAAGGCTGTGCTGCTACGTAGATGAGCGGCCTGTGGTCCGTCCGTACAGTAAAATTTCGGCCCCCGAGAATTCTTCTGAAAAACTTGACTGCGGCAAACACAGCGAGGAGCTCCCGGTCGTACGTGCTGTATCGGCGCTCCGTCTCGCTTAGCTTGCGCGAGAAGAAACCTATCGGCTTCCATATTCCATCCTCGAGCTGTTCCAAAGCTGCGCCAACAGCTGTATTCGAGGCATCTGTGGTGAGAGACAGCGAAGCCGTATGGTCGAAATAGGACGGTTTAATAGCAGAGACTATAGTCTCCTTGCACGCCTGCAGCGCTGCGTCCGCTTCTTCCGACCAGTTGATTTTGTCTTTCTTTCCTTTGGGCGCTCCTTTCAGCAACTCGTATAAGGGAGATTGAATCTCGGCAGCGTTTGGAATGCAGCGCCTGTAGAAGTTCAGCATTCCTAAGAACCTTCGCAGTTCCTTCTGCGTCGTTGGCTTAGGAAAATCCGTGATGGCCTGTATCTTTTTGACAGGAGGCTGATAGCCATCCTTTGAAACTAGGTATCCAAGATAAGTAACCTGTGGCTGTGCGAAGACGCATTTATCCAAGTTGATGTAGAGCCTGGAGTTGCGAAGAACCTCAAAAATCGAGCGCATATGCAGCAAGTGTTCCTCGAGTGATCTTGACAAAACAAGCAGGTCATCTAAGTAGGCTCGAACGAAAGGCATCTTGCGCGTGAGGGAATTGATGAAGCGCTGGAAAGTCTGCGATGCGTTGCGCAAACCCATAGGCATTCCTACAAATTCGAAGAGGCCACAAGGCGTGGTGATGGCCGTCTTTTCGATGTCCTCGTCGGCCACCGGGATTTGATAATAGGCCTTTTGCAGATCAATAATGCTGAATATTGCGCATCCTCGACCGTCCTGGAGAAGGTCCTCGATATTAGCAATGGGGTAGCGGTCTGGTACGGTTATGCCATTGAGACGACGATAGTCCCCTGTTGCTCGCCAGCCTCCTGAGGCCTTGCGCACCATGTGGATAGGACTGGCCCACTGACTAGATGAAGGGCGTACGATGCCGCGGTCGAGCAGCTTTTCCTCCTGCGCGGCTTTAAGGCGATCTCCGGTGAGCCGGCGTGGTCGTTCAAACACCGGCGGCGCCGTGGTGATGATTTGATGCTGCACAACAGAATCGTTGAGAAGAGCGGTAGCGCCTGATGGTGCAGCAAGACTGGAGAATTCAGCGATGAGTTTTAAGCAAGGCTCCCCAGCAGGGCCGCTTGGCACATCCGGTCGCTGCACGACGGAGACGGAATAGCATTCCGCTCTCTGGAACTTGCCCTTGACGGCCAGCGTGGTCAGCGGGTCCAGGATGCGTCGACCTTTGAGATCTATAAAGCGACTAAAATAAGTTAAAAAATCAGCCCCTAATATAGCTGTACCAACGTCCGCAATTATGAAGGACCATGTGAAGTTGCGACGAAGAGTGAGGTTAAGCGTCAGTGAGCATCGCCCAAAAGTATGGATGGACGAGCGGTTCGCGGCAAATAATAATTGTGGTGGCCTTTAACAACTGACCTTGGTAAAAGTGAGACAACGGAGCCTGAGTCGACAAGGAACTTCACTTGAGTTGCTGTCAGTCACGTGCAGACGGTTTTCTTGTATTCGAGCACCAACCGCGGCCGTCTGATTTGGCGTCGGCGCTGCTAGTTTCCCTGCTGCACTCTCGTCGGCGTTTGCCCCGAAAAGCTGCATGGCTGCTGACAATTTTGAGCCGAAGCACCCCATCTACGATGATAGTAGCAAAAATCCGATGTACGGGCCGGAGGTGCAGGCGAGCGCGTGCGCGAGCGAAATCGTCCAGGATTGCGTGCGCGGTTGTTCCCAGATTCTCCGACTGCGATTGTCGGTAAGCGCTCCAAGATTTCGCGGTTGCGGGTCATAAGCTGCGATATGAGTAGACGGAGAGCTGCAAGTTCCTCCGCGACATCGTTCCCCGGGGCGGCGCGCGCAATTAATGTAGCACAGGTAGTAGGCGTTACCTGGTCGGCACCTGCAGCCTGCGTTGCAACTGGGCAGACAAAGAGACCGCCATCCATGAGGTCGTCCGCGGCCAAAACCAGCTCGTCCAGCGTCGAAGCCTTGAGTAGCCGCAATGGATGCTCCACGTGTCGAGGCAATAAATCAAGCCATTTGACTCGAAATAAGTCGTCGGAGACCTGGTTGCCGGCCAGAGAACGCATCTGTCTAACCAGCTGCGACGGCTTTCTATCGCCGAGCTCCAATTGCGTGAGGAGCTTGTGCAGTTGTCGGTCCTTCGAGTCCGTGAACCGAGACAAAATGGCGGCTTTGAAATGGTCGTATTTACCTGTATCCGGCGGCGAGCGTACAACGTCGGCTACCTCTTGCAAAGCCTCCGGGTCAAGCATGGTTAGGACGAGGTTATATCGCGTCTCGTCCGAGCGAATTCGATGCAGTTGAAAAGCAGCTTCGACTTGCATAAACCAGAGCTCGGGCTCCGTTTTCCAAAATGCAAATGCGGCACATGCACGGATTCTATGCTTATAGGATTCTGATCCGCCATAGTTGGGGCGCTCGGAGATTCGTCCTGAGAATTTTGTGTGGCAGGGTCGTTTTGTGTTGATCACGAAAACGGGCGCAGCAATCCTCGTACCACTCGCTCGTTAGCCTGTTGCGAAATCGGGTCTGCTCTTGGCGGTGATTGGCCGATCATTTCCATTTGCGTTTTCACTTGCACTCACTAATATCCTCGTCCGATCACGTCGGGGTCACCAATGTTAAAATCCATGTTTTCCCGCGTCGAGAAGGAATTTAAATTTTAGATTTGGTGATCGGAACGAGGAAGGTGACGGGCAGAACACTCACGAGGGTATATTTCAATTAATATTTATTCACCTTGTCTTTACAAATTAACAATAACAAATTATAAGAACGAATAAATAACGTAGAGCGAGGTACATTTTGTACGGGAAACGGGAACGTGCGTAATTGACGAGGCCGAACGCGGAAGTGGGCTCAATTCGAAATCTTCACCACCACCGAGGCGGTTACCGCGAGCCGAGCGTCGAGAGAAAAAAACCGGGCGTCGGAACTGACGATCTTTTACGTCACGGCTTTATTTCGCCGCGTCTTCTTCGCCCGACTCGTACACGCTGTCTGTCGCGCGGGAGTTTTGAATTTCGGTTTGACCGCCACATATATATGCGAGCAAATGATTTGTCTCCGCCAGGAGAAACGTGCAGAGACTGGTACGTGCGATACACGCACCTTCTAGTCTGAGTTAATGAACGATTACTTTGAATCCAGACCTATCGAAACCTTACTCTATATTTAAATATATGTGTAAATAATGAATTAAACATATGCATTTATTCGAAAACATAACTATTTTGACACAATTACTATATCCCTTCAACGCTCAAATGACCAAAATTTTAACGTCAAATTCAAGCTAGTGTTTTGAATTATAACCCGTAGGAAAAAAATAATGGAATACATATCCTTGTCATGTACACACGGGTTATAATTCAAGGCACGAGCGTGACGTTGACGTTATAATTTTGGCTACTTAAGCGACAAAGATATAAGACAAGATTAATATTATATTGAAATGTGCAATGATACTTAAATATATGGGGTATTCCACGTGAAGTGGTCCGATCAAAATTTTAAAATGCCCCAAATTTTGGGTACACATTGCAAATGTTTTTCAGAATACAGAAAAAAATTTTTAGGTACTGGAATTTATTAGTTCAAAAGTTATTCTAACCTCAAAAAGTGAACTTTTTCCAGTTTTTTTCAACACCAGCTGGGTTCATCGCTATTTAACTCAAAATCTATCAACTTTTACTATAGAACATTATATGTAACATTCGTTGCTAATTATGTCTAGAATTTATCCTTCTGGGTTAGAATTTCCAATCTCAAGGTTAATGACAAATAAACTACATGTCAACATTCAACTTAAAAAAAAACTAACTTCGCCACAATTGATTTTTTTATCCAAAAGTCCAAAAGAAAGCTTGGAGCAATACCTTTCAAATGATCTGTAGCATTTTTATGGCCTTCAATTCTGTAAAAAGTTATGATAATTTAAAGAAAGACGAAATTTTTTTAAAAATTTAAATGGGAAATACCATGTTAATTTTTGTGAATTTTTTGTCTTTCTTTAAATTATCATAACTTTTTGCAGAATTGAAGGCCATAAAAATGCTACAGATCATTTGAAAGGTATTGCTCCAAGCTTTCTTTTGGACTTTTGGATATAAAAATCAATTGTGGCAAAGTTAGTTTTTTTTTAAGTTGAATGTTGACATGTAGTTTATTTGTCATTAACCTTGAGATTGGAAATTCTAACCCAGAAGGATAAATTCTAGACATAATTAGCAACGAATGTTACATATAATGTTCTATAGTAAAAGTTGATAGATTTTGAGTTAAATAGCGATGAACCCAGCTGGTGTTGAAAAAAACTGGAAAAAGTTCACTTTTTGAGGTTAGAATAACTTTTGAACTAATAAATTCCAGTACCTAAAAATTTTTTTCTGTATTCTGAAAAACATTTGCAATGTGTACCCAAAATTTGGGGCATTTTAAAATTTTGATCGGACCACTTCACGTGGAATACCCCATATATATATATGGGAGATTCCATGTGAAGTGATCCAGGTAAAAAATAGAATTTTGTTTTAATGTATGGAATCAGTAGAAAACTACTTCAATAGAGTGTAGCTAGATTTTTAGACCTAAATTTCAATTAGTACCAGAGCTGTAACTAATCAAAAAATCGAATTTTTTTAAAAAAATGACTTATTGGCTATTTTAATCACTACATAACTCAAAATTTAACAATTTTTTCTTATATACATTAAATTTGAAAAAGTTTATAAATTTCAAGAAGAATCTGTTGAAATATTTCATTTATATTAGTTTAACACATTGAATATAGTTATAATTAATAAAAACCTTTATAGTAAAAAAAAGGGTTGTACGATCAAAAATATTTTATCCATCCAAGAATCTAATTCATCGATGAATAATTACCTTCAAAATGGTGCAAAGTTTGAGTGCGGCAGAGCATTTCAGACAAAGTTATGGTGTTTTTAGGCAAATTTCTTAAAAAAAGAGAGCAAATGCATTTTATGAAAAAAACAGAGTAACCGTATACTTGCATTCAAACAACATGGCACTAATATTCTTCAATAATACAAAAATATACTATTTAATGTTAGTTACTGATACTTTTCAATCTCTAAGCTGCTTGCAAACACAAAGCAGTAGGTATAAGCAGTTATACCTGTTATATAATTGGATAAATACCTGAAACTTTTTATAATTCCAATAAATCCAATTATATAACAGGTATAACTAAAAGTATCAGACTTAAATAACAACTAAATAAAAGTATCAGTAACTAACAATAAATAGTATATTTTAGTAATATTGAGGAATAATAATGCCATATTGTTTGAATGCAAGTATACGGTTAGTCTGTTTTTTTCATAAAATGCATTTGCTCTCTTTTTTTAAGAAATTTGCCTAAAAACACCATAACTTTGTCTGAAATGCTCTGCCGCACTCAAACTTTGCACCATTTTGAAGGTAATTAATCATCGATTAATTAGATTCTTGGATGGATAAAATATTTTTGATCGTACAACCCTTTTTTTTTACTATAAAGGTTTTTATTGATTATAACTATATTCAAAGTTTAAAAATAATATAAATGAAATATTTCAACTGATTCTTCTTGAAATTAATAAACTTTTTCAAATTTAATGTATATAAGAAAAAATTGTTAGATTTTGAGTTATTAAGTGATAAACATGGCCAATAAGTCATTTTTTAAAAAAATTCTATTTTTTGTTTGGCTACACCTCTGGTACTAATTGAAATTCAGGTCTAAAAATTTAGCTACACTCTATTCAAGTAGTTTTTTACTGATTCCATACATTAAAACAAAATTCTATTTTTTAACTGGATCACTTCACATGGAATCTCCCATATATATATATATATATATATATAACTTTAAATTTCGGGGTTTATGGCGCCCATGACAGAGAGGGAAGATATGTACATTAGTACGAGGAAGAGAGACCTTCGGGTTTGTAACGGGCTTATTTTTATCCTTTACATAAAAATACATTTATTTTTAGCAGGACTGTAATAAATGTATAATGTGAAAACGTCTGGAGTAGATTAGAAACAAATCCAGTGTTTCTTCTCATCCCAGAACGATTTCTGGATATTTTAATGGAATAAGAGGTTGGGTAGAGGTTTGAACGAATCCAGCGTTCGGCCTCGCCCAATAAACTCTTTGGTGAATGTATTATTTGAAAAAATCAAGTAGATGTTGGAATAAATCCAGTATTCTACATCATCTGAGTATTTTCTATGGAAAAAAGGAAAATTTGAATAATTCGGGTAGAAGAAAAAGCGAATCTAGCTCCTTTTCGTCCGAATGTATTCCAAGGAATTGGCTTTAAATGATAAAAGGACTTGGGTAAAGATTGGAATGATTCCAGCATTCCATCTTATCCAAGTACCTTCAAATGGACATTACACATCTAGTTATTCAATCAAACTCACAAAATTTAAATAGCAATATTCATTTATTTCTAGAAGTGCCTTATAGCTCGAGGCGAATGCTGATTTCGACAGCGAGACGGCCGGTTTTGTACATTTGGTTAGAGGTGAGGACTGCTCTCCCACCTTCTTCACACCTACAGCTGGAGTTTTCGGCTTCCCTCTCTTCTCATTATCCTCTTTGTTGTTTCATATGATTTTGGCACAGGGTCGTCAACCTCTCTGTTTTTATATTGATTCTCATTAGTTTTCAAAATCTGACTTTTATATTAATATAATAATTAACAAACGTGAAAAACAATCTTAATTTTAATTTTAATTCATTTTACTTTAATTTCTTGTTCAAATACTTATTTATTTTTTATCACTTTTCTTACATATATTTTTTATATAAATATAATGTATAATTATATATTATAATATAATGTACTAAATAATATATATTATAATATAATGTATAATTTCAAATTTTATTAATATTAACTATGAACAATATAAATTTGCAAATTAGTCAATTTTAGTCGTATTTCAATTTCAGAATATGTATATTTTGCAAAATAAAAAAATCTTTAAATAAAATTATAAATTTTAATAATTTTGATTTATTAATTATTTAAAATAAATTAATTTAAATAATTAAAAAAATCTTCCGAGAGTCGGGCTTGAACCCGGACCTCTTGCGTGGCGCGCTTACACTCTATCGCTTGAGCTATTACGCTATGTGACTGGATCTTAACCATACATCTATATATATGGTTATGCCCGTCACATCACCCCCCTTTAAATTTGTGTTCTTTTATGATTATATAAATACATATATAATTAATTATATATAAACACTATCAGATAACATTTCTAAAAACTTTCATTAATTTTCAAAATAAATATATATATATATATATATATAGTTGCCTAATAAAACGAATTCAATTATTTTCTTATATACATATAAAGATTATATTTTATATACCGATCGATCAAACAACGTTGTTTAATTTTGTTGGGTCTTGGAATTCTTCTGCTGACATCCCTGGATGATTTAAACTGTTTAATTTTCTTTTCTAATTTTAAATAAATTTCAAATAAATCTTATTTTTTCTTCCACTTTCTCCATGTCTTCACTTATAAATCTTTTTTCTACTCTAGACGTTTGTGTAGGTACCGTTCTTGTTTTTACTTTTCTTGTCTGTACATAAGTACCATTACATATTCTTGTGGAAAAACTGGTTACCCATTTATTTTTTTGGTGGATCAATCTTATGCATTTTTCATGATGACGAAACCACTTCACTCCTTCATCACTTTCACAACTACTAGATGTTGGTGTTGAAGCTTCACAAGTAGCGATTTTCTCATTATTTTGAGTAAAATCTGGCATTTTAACTTTTTCTTTGTAGACCCGTTTTTGGTTTGAACTTGACTGAATATGGAGACACTTAAACTGAGACTGACAAGCCTGGATTAAGGATAGTTTACTTCTCACCCTGTGTTTAAACCTCGTTGGTTGATTGACCTTTTGTTTTGATTTTCATAGTTACTAACACTCTTTTATTTTGTATCATTAAATTCGCTTTGATTTGAAACTTTTAATTTATTCTATTATCTTCAGAAAACTATTATGTATTATTTTTTTTTTTTTACATTGTTTTTTATTGTTAATTTTTTTCAAAAATATTTTCAGATTCCTTTTCCATATAATATGGTTTCAGTTGATTAATATGAAATTTTCCCGGTTCTAATTTAATTTTGTCATCGAATAACAAATAAGTGTCGGTTCCAAATTTGTTAATTATTCTATGTGGACCTTCGCATAGGTACATAAATTTCGCAAGTCACTTTTCATTCGCATTTGATACATTTAATGCTTTAATTAACACTAAATCGTTTATATTAAATTTATATATTTTTCTATTTACATTTTTGTTATTCGCTCTATTTATAATGAATTTATGCATTTTATCTTTTGCTTTAGCAATTTTATCTTCATAATCTTCTTTAATATTAATTGGATTTGATTTTAAACATTTATTCCAAAATCTTTCGCTTTTGATTGGAAATTGTAATTCTACTGGCCAAAAACCCGTAGTTTCGTGATGCGTATTATTTAGTACATTTTTGACAAAATGGATTTCATTAGCCCATCCAGTATGCTTATTTAAAATCGATCTATATATTCGACCTATTTCTCTATAAGATCGCTCTATACTATTTGATTGTGGGTGTTTTATACTTGCAAATATCATTTTAATATTTTGTTTTTTCAAATAATTTTCCCATTTAACACTCGTAAATTGTGACCCGTGATCAGATATTATAGCTTTTGGTTTACCTATATCTATAATATATTTATTTATTTTATTTATCACAATTGCCGTATTTGCTTTTTTAATAGGATAAATTACAACAAACTTACTAAAAACATCTATAGTGGATAAAATATAGCAAACTCCACTAGTTGACGGTATTAATGGACCATAAAAATTAATGGATAACAGACCACCCGGTTTTTCAATTATTATTGGTTGTACTTCCTCTTTATATGATACAGTTAAACATTTAGTCCTTTGACAAATATCACACGTTTTTAACGTTGTTGCACATATTTTTCGCAATTTGGGAAAATAAAAATACTCCAAAATCATTAAATAAATTTTTCTTGGACCAACGTGTCCATAATAAATATGTAAATTTTGTATTAAATTAACTATAATACACTTTGGTATTACTATTTTATTTTCCCTATCTGTTACTTTACATAAATAGTTATTTATATATTTAAACCTACAGAAACTCTCATTGCTTTCTATTTGTTTTTTAATTTTTAGACATAATTCATCTTCATTTTGTATTTTAATTAAATCTTTAAAATTTTTTATCAATTCTGTGTCAATTGCATGTTTCATGATTGCTGCAATAACAATTTCTGAGTTTTTTATATTACATTGATCATCTTCATTCATTCGACTTAAGTAGTCTGCAGCTGCATTTTTTACACCCGGTAGATATTCTAATATAAAATTAATATCTTGGATCGATAAAATCCATCGTGTTAATCTTAAATTACCGAATTTGCTTTTCTGCAAAAAACTCAAAGCTTCATGATCAGTTCGAATTACAAGCTCTTGAGTTCCTCTTAAAAATATATCTAATTTATAAATTGACCACACAATTGCAAATAATTCTTTCTCAGTTGTGAAATAATTCTTTTCGCTCGCTTTTAATGTACGGCTAATACAATTTACAATTCTTTCTTCGCCCTCTTCATCAATTTGAGAAAGAATTCCTGCAATTGCTATGTCGCATATATATATATATATATATATATATATTGTAACGGTCACGCTGGGGATTAGGGCGTGGCATCAAAGGCGAAATAATGATTAATTTAATGAGAGAATAATAATGATAATAATTTATTATGTTAATAAAAAAAAGAGTTTGGGTGCCAGCCGCGTACGTTCGCGGCGAATTTATAACGTGATGCTGGGCTGCGTGCGAGCTGCGGCGACTTTCTGCGCGAGAGGAGGAGAGGAAACGAAGGGAGAAGCACACTTACGAGCTGGAGAATACCTGGTGCAAGGCGTGCACCCATCTATGCTCTGTGGAGATCGTCTCCTGGAATGCTGCACTGCGGTCCTATTACTCACGCACTCACACACATAAATACAATAATAAATCGGTCGGCCGATGCTGTCTCGAAGGCATCCCGATGAGCTCTCCCGAGGTCGGGCTAGTTCGCTACTTTGTTGCTCGGACCCGACGTGCGCGCGCAGCTTTTTGTGTCGAGTCGTCCATCGACCGGCGTCGTCTCGCGCGCCCCGTATATTGAGTTGGCGGTAGCAAGTTATTATTGAATAAAGTAAGCATTAATGGACATTTTTTCTCTAAAATTATTTTTGCAAAAAAAAACCTTTTGTTTTAATTTAACTAAAATAATAATTGCGAGGTTGTCGACGTTTACATACAAGTATATTAAACGAAGCAACTACCAAGCGTAGAGTATGGTAAAGTAGAAATCTACTTTACCATACGATTCAAATTTAACAGTGAATAAATAAATGTTTTTTTTTACTCTAATACACTGCACAAATACGTACCGTTCTATTTGAAGTAAATATTTTCTGCATTGATAAAGTATTCACATTATTTTAGTAAATACTCAGTGGATTTTAAATTAAAAGTATATTTTTGACTTCAAATTTTATTAGTTTTAAGAAATTAATTATAAATTTATACAAAAAGGAGCAGTAAAAAAATGCCAGACTCAAGGAATAGAATACCTGGTACATCTGCTCATAAAAAAAGAAGATTTGGAAGAAGAAAGAAACGAGACTTATGCCGTAAAAGAAAACTTTAACACCAGTTGCTCAATCGAACTCTCATTTTCAAGCACAGTCTAATGCTTTACCAGAAAATGACCAATTATCAACATCAGTAAGAACCAACTGCGATGTACTTCCATCAACATCGATGGAATTCACAACACCAAAGCTACAATCCAGATCAAGTAAAAAGTTAAAAACTGATAGCATTGAAAAAAGTAGCACACAAAATAGAAATATCACTACTTTTCCCAACATTAGAAGAATTTTTAGTTTGTCAGAATTGTCATGGTACAGTTAAATTTTCTGAAGTTCATGTGAGAGGTTCGGGTAGTAAAATAACAATAACATCTACAAACTGATATAAGGTATTTGTTATTGATTCGAGCTTTACTTAAATGTTAACTTATCAAAAATAAGACGACATTGAATACTGAAAGATTTTTTTTATAATAATCAAACGGTTGAATCGAGCGGTAAAAATGACTTCGTGGTGCGTGTACGCAGGCGATCGACGGAGCGCACGCACCACGAAGTCCCCACTCCAACTAATAATAGACATTCAGTATTTGGTTATTCTCTTCGTACTAAAATGCGCCTGTTAATTAATTTACTTAATGTTTAACTTATTCAGAATAATAAGACGACATTGAATACTGAAAGATTTTTTTTATAATAATCAAACGGGTTGAATCGAGCGGTAAAAATGACTTCGTGGTGCGTGTACGCAGGCGATCGCGGAGCGCACGCACCACGAAGTCCCCACATTCCAACTAATAATAGACATTCAGTATTTGGTTATTCCTGCGTACGTAAATGCGCCTGTTAATTAACACTTTAATATTTAACGTAATCAGAAAATAAGACGACATTGAATACCGAAAGATTTTTTTTATAATAATCAAACGGGTTGAATCGAGCGGTAAAAATGACTTCGTGGTGCGTGTACGCAGGCGA